>CM069153.1:38030383-38271757 GCA_035221665.1 Okamejei kenojei
CCCTGGGCCTGTTGATCGCAAAAAGGTGGCGCAGAGGCCTGGAGGCCAGACCTTGCCAAACCATGGTGCTTGCTGGAGGGTTTATTGGCACATGAACATCAGAGTGCTCCCAGTCAGAGGGCTGTTGTTGCCGCGCTGTGACTGCAGTTACTCTACCTTGCGCATCACGGTAGTAGGCGTGGGTGACACTGCGGAATCGCTCCTGTCCTGCCGTGTCCCAGATCTGAAAATAGAAACAGTGAGAGTTGTGCATAACCTCGGTCATTCACTTGCTCCTTAACCCTTGCTGGAATTATCAGCAAGGAGCCTGAACGCACTTCCCCACTTCTCTCATGGACTGTCTAGTAAACCGTGAGATCGCAGGCAGGATCTGAGATTTCCTTACCTCTGTGCGACCACCATACACCGTTCCCGGCTACCCTTATGGTGCTACTCCCACAGCGGCAGCAAAGTGGCACAGCGGTAGAGTTGCTGCCCTTACAGCGCAAGAGACACCGGTTCGATCCTGACTACAGGTGCTGTCTGTGTGGAGTTTGCTTGCTCTCGCCGTGGGTTTTCTCCGGGTGCTCCCGTTTCCTTCCGCTCTCCAAAGATGTAGAAGTTTGCAGGTTAATTGGCTTCTGCAAATTGTAAATTGTCCCTCGTGTGTAGGACAGTGCTAGTGGCGCAAACTCAGTGGGCCGAACGGCGTGATTCTACGCTGTATCTCTAAAGTCTAAATAAAACCAGGAAATATTGTGGCTACCTAACTTGCCAGGCAGCATCTGTGGAGAGGGGAAGATGACCCTTAAGTGCCTGTCCCACTTGCCGATTTTTTTCGGCGACTGCCGGCATCATTGGCTGACGTATCAGGTCACCGAAAAATACGCGGCGTGATGACGCATGACGCGCGGTGATGCGGCGTACTGACGTATGGCACGCGGTGTTTTTTCAAGTGTCGCAACATTATTTTTGTCGCCGCTGGGTTTTGAAATGTTTCAAATCTTTTGGCGACACTGACATGACACCGGCAAAATCGGCAAGTGGGACAGGCGCTTTACATCAACGATGCTGGCTGACCTGCTGAGTGTTTCAGCACTATCTATTTTTATTTGGGGTTTTCTGCATCTGTGGTTCTGTGCTTTTTTTTCTTCTGCGTGGGGCGTGATGGGATTCTTTACGAATGCGGATACACTTGCGTAGGTGCTCATGGCTACGATCCAGATCCATTAGTTGCTTAAGTTGTTCTCAGAAGACGGGAATTGCCTGAAATGGGAAGTCGGTGCTTGCTTTTCTAATTGCTCAAAGGGGAGTTGATGAGCACATGAGTGAGCAACGGGGTTTAGTTTAGATTAGTTTAGAGATACAGCGGGGAAATAGGGCCTTCGGCAACTGAGACCGCGCTGACTAGCGGTCCCTGCACACTAACACTATCCTACACACTAGCGACAATTTACAATTTTTTATCAAAGTCTAATTAACGAACAAACCTGTACGTCTTTGGAATGTGAGGAAAACGGAGCACCCGGAGGAAATGCATGTAGTCATGGGGAGAACGTACAAACTTTGTGTGGACAGCACCTGTAGTCAGGATCGAATCAGGGCCTCTATCGTGGTAAGGCAGCAATTCCACTGCTGCACCACTGTGCCCCTCCTGGGGTTGGTCACAACCCAGGGTTCCCAGGTTGTAGGGTAATAATAGTCAGAGTTGGACGTGGATAGCTCTGCTGGGAGCTGGAACACAGCTGATGGGCCAAATAATCCTCTTCCATGCCATAATAAGCAAGTGAATGGGTTAAAGGGAGCAAGGGAGTATGGTGGGGTTGGGCGTCATACCTGTCAGGGTTGGGTTTGCAGATTCACTTTGGTGAAGTACATCACTGAAGTAGGTGGTTTGAAACCTCTGACTTATAAATAGAACAATGGACAATTGACAGTGAATTACAGGATGGAATCCAATTAAGATGCTCGAGTGGTTTATATATAGAGCAGCCGACGGCCGAGAGTGAATTATGGGTTGGAAACTAATCAAGGGAACCTGACTGTGATTAAATACCCCATCCCATCTACTGCCCTGACCCCCGTGTGAGGACTGAGCAGTAACATAGCGAATCATAGAAAATAGGTGCAGGAGTAGGCCATTCGGCCCCTCGGCCATTCAATATGATCATGGTTGATCATCCAAAATCATATTGTGTCCAATATGTTGATTCTTGCAGAGAAACCCCAGTAAATGTCAACCAGTGGATACAAGAAACTGCAGATGCTGGTTTACAAAAGAAAGACACGGTGCTGGAATAGACAATAGGTGCAGGAGTAGGCAATTTGGCCCTTCGAGCCAGCACTGCCATTCAATGTGATCATGGTTGATCATCCCCAATCAGTACCCTGTTCCTGTCTTCTCCCCATATCCCCTGACTCCGCTATATATAAGAGCCCTATCTAGCTCTCGCTTGAAAGTATCCAGAGAACCAGCCTCCACCGCCCTCCAAGGCAGAGAATTCCACAGACTCACAACTCTCTGTGTGAAAACGTGTTTCCTCATCTCCGTTTTAGTAACTCAGTGAGTCAGGCAGTATCTCTGGAGAACGTGGATAGGTGACTTTTCAAAATTGAACCCTCCTTCAGACTGATTGTAGGAGGGGGTGGAGGGGACAAAAGCTGGAAGAGAGGAGGGGCAAGACAAAGACTGGCAGGCAAAATAGATTAATAAAGGAGAGGGGAGGGTTTGATGGGCAGATGGAGGATGAAGGCCAGAGATGAAAAGACAGAAGCTGTGATCCAAAAGGAATGAAGAGTTGAAAGGAATTGAGAAGCTAGAAGAAGGAATGGAGGTGGAAGGGAGGAATAAGTGCGAGTCCAGTTGGGACAGGGGAGGAGGGGAGACAAGGGAAGGGTGGGGGGGGGGGGGTTTAGAGGGTGAAGGGAGAGGATTATGTAGTTAACTAAAAATATCGGCCAATGTTTGCAGGAGCTGTGGGAATGTTTAGTTCTTTGAAAGGATTTACAATTACATAGCCAGCCAGGGACATCTCAATAGTGAGAGGGATCCCAGGGAGTATCAATAGGATGCCTCGGGGAATTTCTAAGTGTCTCGGGAGTATTGCAGTAGATATTCTTGAAAGGTGCAGTTTAATTATGTATTTTCTTCCATTCCTATTTGTTGCTGGATTTAGACGAACAACAGATTTTCACAGCTCTGATATTCGAGGGGATGGGGGAACTGCTTCCAGCAGATTATGTTTCAGCTGCTGCCGCAGTCCACTGACCTGCAACTTGACCTTGACCCCGTCCACAACCACCACCTTATTCTGCAAAACAAGAAGAAGCAATGGGTTAACTTTGAACACTGCAAGGGGCAAACACAGGGAACATGTTGTCAGGGAATGGTGTCACTCAGTCAACGTACACAAGCAATCACCATCCATTCTGTTCCATCAGCCAGCGTGAATCTCTGCTACCTCTGCTCCATGCCTCCGTGTGTCAGTGCTCGAGTGACCTCTCTCTCTGTCTGACTGTTGGAAACATGGAAAATATGTGCGGGAGTAGGCCATTCGGCCCTTCAAGCCATTCAATATGATCAAGGCTGATCATCCAAAATCAGTCCCCCGTTCCTGGTTTTTCCCCATATCCCTTGATTCCGTTAGCCCTAAGAGCTAAATCTAACTCTCTCTTGAAAACATCCAGTGAATTGATCTCCACTGCCTTCTGTGGCAGAGAATTCCACAGTTTCACAACTCTCTGGGTGAAGAAGTTTTTCCTCATCTCAATCCTAAATGGCCTACCCTTTATTATTAAACTGTGACCTTTGGTTCTGGACTCCCCCAACATGGGGAACATTTTTCCTGCATCTAGCCTGTCCAATCCCTTAAGAGTTTAATATGTTTCGTATAGATCCCCTCTCATCCTAAATTCAAGTGAAATCAAGCCCAGTTGACCCATTTTTTCATCATATGTCAACAGTATCCCAATTAACCCTTCGCTGAAACCAGTGAAAGCTCCATTGAACCATTGAATGTTTGTCGGTAGGTCCACAGAGCAGGGAGGGGTGCAGGCAGAGATAGAGGTCCAGAGTGTAGCCAGTGCTTGTTGTCTGGACAGTGGGCCAGGTGTGTGACCAAGGGTGTTGTTGCAGATCACCATGGGGTCGGGACCATTTAGTTTAATTTAACATTGTCACGTGTACCGAGGTACAGCGAAAAGCTTTTCTTTGCATGCTATCCAGTCAGCGGAAGACTATACATGTATACAGTGTACAGATGCAGGATAATGGGAATAATGTTTAGTGCAAGATAAAGTCCAGTAAAGTTCGGTTAAAGATAGTCAGAAGGTCTCCAATGAGGCAGATGGTAGGTATGGAGTTGCCTGATAACAGCTGGGAAGAAACTGTCCCTGAATCTGGGGGTGCTGTATGTGTTTTCACGCTTCTGAACCCCTTGCCCGACAGGAAAGAGGAGAAGAGGGAATGACTGTGGTGAGACTCGTCCACGATTAAGCTGGTGGCCTTGACGAGGCAGCGTGAAGTGTGGATGGAGTCAACGGAAGGGAGGTTGGTTTGCGTGATGGTCTGTGCTGGATCCGCAATTCTCTGCAATTTCTTGTGACCTTGGATGGAGCCGTTCCCAAACCATGCTGTGATGCATTTCGATGAACGGGCAGGTTCGTAACCAGAGCTGGAGTTATAAAGTCCCCGCTTCTGTTAAACTCATCAGATTTATTGTAAAAGTTGTTATACTATCATGTAATGTAAAAGAAATGAAATAAGAGTGTGTTTGGATATTAATAGGAGTATTATAGAGCATAGGATCTATTAGTCTGTCTCTGCCAAGGTGCCAATGATGCTAGATTATCAGAGCTTTACTGTAAAGCATTCGATGAGTCTAATTACCAAAAGCCTTCGCAGGCAGCTCACTGTTGAAGTTGCCCCTGTTAAAAATGAATGGCACGAGCTTCTTCTGGTTTACCAGCAGGAGTGACTTTTCCTTTGCTTTGTAGATTTCAGCACAAGATTTGCCCAGGTTAAGTACTACTTCGCAACAGCAATAAACATTCCTGATCCCTCCCCCAACCCCACTCCCTTCCCTCCCCTGAACCCCACCTATTTCTCCCCTCCTCACCAATTTCCTCCGTCTGCTTTACAGTCCACAACTCTTCAAAACTTAATTCCTTTCTTATCTTTGGCCTTTGTTCCACCCAGCTGCATGTCAGTCTGAAGAAGGATCTTAACCCGAAACACCAACCCTTTTTCTCCAGTGATGTTAGCTGAACCGGTGAGTTACTCCAGAAGTTTGTGTCTATATTTTACGTGTCAAAGTACCCCTCTGTTACCTGTATCCATCTATTACCTGCCACACAGGACCTGCCTCTCCCCATTTCCAGCTTTGTTTCTCCCCCTACCTCCAATCAGTCTGAAGAAAAGTCTTGACCAGAAATGTCACCTATCGATGTTCTCCAGGGATCTACTGTCCTGTTAGTTGGATTTTACATTGACAATGGAATTATGCCAATAGCATAATATTTATAAATTAACGTCCAACAGATCTTAATCTGAGATAAGCAAAAAAATCTTCGGGTGGAACAGTGGCGCAGCGATAGAGTTACTGCCTTACGGTGCCAGGGACACGGGTTCGATCCTGACTACGGGTGCTGTCTCTACAGAGTTTGTACCTTCTCCCTGCTCCGGTTTCCGCCCCCACTCCAAAGACATGCAGGTTTGTAGGTTAATTGGCTTTGGTAAATTTGCAAATTGTCCCACTGTGTAGAATAATGCTCGTGTATGGGGATCGTGGGCGTTGCAGACTTGACGGGCCAACAGGTTGCACTGTATCTAAAATTTTATTTTTTTAATTGTCTTTGGGGACCATACATTTGTTTTTCTCAAGCCTGTTACACCCAGCACACATCAAATCTCCCAACTACTCATAAACTACATCTCAAAATGTTATTTTCTGTAATCTATCTATCTAATTTGCATTTGAAGGAATCAATACTAATTGATTCCACAATCTCCCTTGGAAGCTTGTTCTATAGATTGCCCTTTCACTCACTCAGATATTATTTCTGCCAATTAGTTTTGAATTTAACCTCTTCATTCATCACAGATTCTGTTGTTCCAGGCAACATGAGCCCAATCTTAATGTTCTTTACAGGTTTGTATTGTATCCTACTGGAAACGTAAGAAATAGGAGCCAGAGTAGGTTAACTGGCTTTTCAAGCTTGCTCCGCCATTCAGTAAGATAATGGCTCGTCCAATTTTAGTCTTCACACCACCTTCCTGCTCTCTCCCAATTCTCTTAGTTTAAATGTATGACAATTTCCATCTTGGATACAGTACATTCCGTGACTCCATCTCCAAAGCTGTCTGGGGTAGAGAATTCCAAATAGTTATGGCCCTTTGAAAGAAGAAATTTCTCCTCTTTTCTGTCTTAAGTGGGTGACCACTTATTTTGAAACTATGTCATAGGAACATAGAAAATAGGTGCAGGAGTAGGCCATTTGGTCCTTCAAACCAGCACCGTCATTCGATATGATCATGGCTGATCATCCAGAATCAGTACCCTGTTCCTGCTCTCTCCCCATATCCCTTGATTCTGTTAGCCCTAAGAGCTCTATCCAACTCTCTTTTGTCCCCTGGCCCTGCAAATTCCCTCCTTTCAGCAGCCATCCATCCATTAGGGTGACACAGTGGAGCAGTAGTAGAGTTGTTGCCTTGTACTGCTAGAGACCTGGGTTCGTTCCTGACTACAATAGACAATAGACAATAGGTGCAGGAGTAGGCCATTCGGCCCTTCGAGCCACGCTGCCATTCAATGTGATCATGGCTGATCATCCCCTATCAGTACCCCGTTCCTGCCTTCTCCCCATATCCCCTGACTCCGCTATTTTTAAGAGCCCTATCTAGCTCTCTCTTGAAAGCATCCAGAGAACCTGCCTCCACCGCCCTCTGAGGTAGAGAATTCCACAGACTCTCTACTCTCTGTGAGAAAAAATGTTTCCTCATCTCTGTTCTAAATGGCTTACTCCTTATTCTTAAACTATGGGGACTGGTTCTGGACTTCCCCAACATCGGGAACATGTTTCCTGCCTCTAGTGTGCCCAAATCCTTAACAATCTTATATGTTTCAATGAGATCCCCTCTCATCCTTCTAAACTCCAGAGTGTACAAGCCCAGCTGCTCCATTATCTCAGCATATGAGAGTCTACCCTCCCGGGAATTAACCTTGTAAACCTACGCCACATTCCCTCAATAGCAAGAATGTCCTTCCTCAAATATGGGGACCAAAACTGCACACAATACTCCAGGTGTGGTCTCACTAGGGCTCTGTACAACTGCAGAAGGACCTCTTTGCTCCTATATTCGATTCCTCTTGTTATAAAGGCCAACATGCCATTCGCTTTCTTCACTGCCTGCTGTACCTGCATGCTTACTTTCATAGACTGATGAACAAGGACCCCCAGATCCCGTTGTACTTCCCCTTTTCCCAACTTGACGCCATTTAGATAGTAATCTGCCTTCCTGTTTTTTCTACCAAAGTGGATAACCTCACATTTATCCACATTAAACTTCATCTGCCCACTCCCCCAACCTGTCCAAGTCACCCTGCATTCTCATAGCATCCTCCTCACAGTTCACACTGCCACCCAGCTTTGTGTCATCTGCAAATTTGTTAATGTTACTTTGAATCCCTTCATCCAAATCATTGATGTATATTGTAAATAGCTGCGGTCCCAGCACTGAGCCTTGCGGTGCCCCACTAGTCACTGCCTGCCATTCTGAAAGGGACCCGTTAATCCCTACTCTTTGTTTCCTGTCTGCCAATCTATTCTCTATCCATGTCAGCACTTTACCCCCAATACCATGTGCCCTAATTTTGCCCACTAATCTCCTAATGGGGACCTTATCAAATGCTATGGATGCGGTCTGTATGGAGTTTGTACGTTCTCCCTGTGAACGCATGGGTTTCCTCCCACCTTCCAAAGATGTGCAGGTTTGTAGGTTAATTCGCTTCAATAAGTTGTAAAATTGTCCCTAGTGAGTGGAATGGTGCTAGTGTACGGGGTGATCGCTGGTCGCACGGACTCAGTGGGCTGAAGGGCCTGTTTCCATGTTGTATCACTAAAATCTAATCCTATGAGTCCCTGTCAGAATCTGACATGCTTCACCTCTGATTTTTCTGAACTTCAATGTGTACATCTCTGACTTGTTCAGCCCATAGTTGTACATCAACCCCCTTCATTTCAGGAGTCAAGCAAGTGAATCACATTCTAATTCGCGAATATTCGTTTTACCCATTTCCTACTCCTCCTCCAAAATTTGCCTTAACAGAGAAAACGTTACATATTCCTGTAGGGTTTTTCCTCATGAAGATGGTGTTTTGAAATTTAGAACATTTGGTTGATTATTCCCCCACTTTTTCATAAAAAACAGCAAATAAAATTAAAACCAAACTGCTGCATGAGTCACAGTGCCATCTCACAGATGTCCAATCACAATGGGACAGGGGTGGGAGATTGCAACCTTCACATGGTCCCACTAAAATCAAACTGCTGCATGAGTCACAGTGCCACTTCCCCCCCTCTCTCTCTCTCTCTCCCCTCTCTCTTGCCCACACAACCGCGCATTGGGGGAACAGACCCAGCGGGTCTGCACTTGGTCTAGTTATTCTTTACATTTGTACACAAGCCCTGAGTATGAAGTTACATCAAAACCTCTCCACTTTAATACTCTATATATCGCTTGTGTAACACTCCCATTCATCCTCACTTGCCACAGCTGCATGCCAGTCCTTTGTGTTGTTGCACTGGGACTCCTGGATTATTTTTACTGCAACTTTTGTAGCCTTATTCTGTTTAAACACTAGTTTGTCTTTCCATTTTTATTGCCAAAGTAGCTGACCTCAGAGCTCCCCGTATTATACTCTAACTGCCTGATCATTTACCTATCTCTATAACCTGGCCCGTTGAGATTCCCCAGCAATTTGTTTTTTGATCAAGATCCCAGCATCTGCATTCTCTTGTGTCTCCGTCCACCTCACATCTAGCAAATCCACTAATCGTTGTATCATCAGCAAATTTGGCCACAACACACTTCATCCCATCGTCTATTTATGTCTCATTCCTTGTCTTTTTTACATCTTTTGTCTTTTAGCAGCTCTCTACAACGCACTCTTCCTAGCGTGTAGTGGGGGAAGCACCATCATCCATGCTTATTCCATAGTTGGTATTTCTGCTGGGTTTTTGCAACTCCTTCCTCAGTGGACAAATGCGGGGGGGGGGGGGAGATTCTCAAGGGAATCCCGGTCATATTTGCAGGTCTGAGCTTCGATCTTTCCCAGATCACCTGGTCTATCTCAGCCAGCCTGGATACCATCAACACCAACCTTAATCACTGCATGGACTTCCATGGTCTGGGCGCGTATCATTCTTTCTGACCGAGCAGATAAAAAGTGCAGGCGTTTGCTTGCTTTTCTGGGAGGAACAGTTCAGGATTGGACCTCTTGTGATCCCTGCAGTGTGATTCAGTGAATCAATTAAAGAGGCTAACGTAATATAGTTTGATCAGCAAAATGTCACATTTTTCATAAGGAAGCTGGGATTAATAAGTCCCATTAATAGCTCCCTATGTAATTGCTCAATTAACTTCCAAGTGGCATTTAACAGCATATAAAAGTGTACTGAGATCACCCCTGTAGAGCAATGATAAATATGAGCTAACAGTAGTTTCTCTTTCAAAGTTCATTTGCTATTCTGAGTTAATTTAGCTGCATTAATATGTCAAATCGTCCAATGCCGTGGGTGAAGTCAAACATCACACCTGTTAACAATCAAATCAATTCACTTTTTATCCTCTCAAAATACAATATCTAAATTCTTCGTTAACAACAGCAGAGCAAGATAGAAAGGCTTCCCACTTAGGCGACTGTCAAGCTGCCGGCAATCGCCTGAAAAACCGGCAACTGGAACGGCGACTGCCAGAGTGGGACACGCCTACACATCGCGTCCTTCATCAGCCCGTTATGCAGGCAGGGGACAGGGCAAGCGGGGGAGCGCTGTCTGAGTGAAATTCACACGGTGCAAAGCCAAGGTGAAACAGACACACACCGCGATGAACAGGAAGGTTGGTGCTGTAATTAAGACGGCTAAAGCACAGTGTATGGCAAGTCCTTTAAAGGGGGGTGGGGGGGAGGGGGGAGAGAGAGGGGAGAAGGAGTAGAGACAACTTTTACGAAGCCAGAGATACACGGCTGTGAAGCTCGGCGGACTTTTAACATTACCGGCCGGTTCTGAAAACTACTGCTTACCTTTACTTTTCCCAATGAGCCAATGAAATTCACCAGTCAGCACCGGCTACAACCTACGACAATCTTCGACCTCCTGGCGACCCACTAGGACCTCCTGGCCGCCCACCTACGGCCCGAGAATCCTCGCTACTCTCCATGGCCGCTTCATTCCGGTCGCCGCTAATCTTTCAACCTGTTGCAAAATTCACGGCGACCTTAACGAGGCCGCGACTAGTTCCCAGAATGCGGAAACTCCGCACGACCATGAAGGCGACTGCCCGGCAACCACCCGCGAACACGTGGCGGCCATGTGACGACCTCAGAGTCGCCTGCAGTCGCCTAAAACGTCGCCTAAGTGGGACAAGCCCGTAAAGCATTTACATTAATACCATTCCAGTCCCAATTGGTGACGTTTTTGGGTCGAGACCCTTCTTCAGTTTAATGACTGATTGTAAAGGTGCCACTTCCAAATGTAATACACGGCGCATGAGCTTGGGTTTAAATCTCCTGAGGTGGAATGTGAATCCGGAAATTGACACTCAGTCTGCAATGCTGCTGAATCACCTGAACACAATGCAAGATTTTACCAAGCCAATTAATTTACAAAGCTGCACGTCTTTGGAGTGCAGGAGGAAACCGGAGTTCCCGGAGAAAACCCACGCAGGTCACGGGGAGAGAATGTACAAACTCAAAGGTTTCAAAGGTCTTTTATTGTAACATGTACCAATTAAGGTACAGTGATCTGTGAATTACCATACAGCCAAATGAACAGACAGCACCCTTAGTCAGGATCTAACCTGGGTCTCTGGCACTATAAGGCAGCAACTCTATCGCTGTGCCACCTGATACAGGATGAGGCAGAGTCAGGAGGTGGTCTTGGACTTGGGGACAAAGCTAACCTGCCAGGCCTGAGCTGGGCAGTAGAGAGACACCGGGCCCTGTGCCCAGAAAGATAAAAACAAGGCGAGCATCAGTACAGCATCCTTCTCCTGGGGACATCCCAAAGGGATAAACGACCACTGAGTCATAGTCTTGCAGAGTGGAAACAGGCCCTTCAGCCCAACCTGCACACACCAGCCAAGGTGTCCCA
Organism: Okamejei kenojei; assembly: GCA_035221665.1. Taxonomy (NCBI): domain Eukaryota; kingdom Metazoa; phylum Chordata; class Chondrichthyes; order Rajiformes; family Rajidae; genus Okamejei; species Okamejei kenojei. Next base: position 38,041,733 of record CM069153.1, read on the forward strand.
TCTACACTAGTCCCACCTGCCTGTGTTTCGCCCATATCCCTCTAAACCTGTCCTCTCCACGTAGCTGTCTAGAATTGTTTTGTAAATGTTGCGATAGTCCCTGCCTCAACTATCTCCTCTGGCAGCTCGTTCCATGCACCCACCACCCACCGCCCTTACAAGTACAAGCACAGGGAGGGTATTGGCCCTTCAAACAACGCAGGTCTCAGGGGAAGTGTGATGGTAAAATCACGCTACTCGGTGAGTATCTAGCAACCTCTCGGACCAGTGAGGGTGTTGGTACCATTGGGGATGTCATACACCAGGGTATGTGCGGAGGAACAGACGCCCCACAGAGAACCGAGGAGATGAGATTCCAAGCAGGCACTAAGTCTCCCAGGAACGTTTGCTCCAGGCCACCCCATGCAGCATTCATTTCGCTGCCGCTGTAGGACTAATGCAATGTGTAGGAAGGAACTGCAGATGCTGGTTTAAACCGCACATAGACACAATCTGCTGGGGTAAATCGGCAGGACAGGCAGCATCTCTGGATAGAAGGAATGGGTGACGTTTGAGATCTAGACTGAAGAAGGGTCTCGACCTGGAACGTCACCCATTCCTTCAATCCAGAGATGCTGCCTGGCCCGCTGAGTTACTCCAGTATTTTGTGTCTATCTTAGGACTAATGCAAGCTCTTTTGGAGATGGCAGGGTTTGTGGAGTGGCCTCTCGGAGCAGCGTATGTGTGCAGCCACGTCGGGACTTAAATCAATCATTCACCTCGGCTCGATTGCCGACACTTGTTTGCTAAGTGGCGTTCCGTGAAAAGGTTAAACCGGTTGCCTGTCGCTTCAGAGAGCCTTGACCGCTGGTTGTCATGGCGATCTGATGCTGGCTTGCCAAGCAACTCCTCAGCACCACTTAACTCTCACTCGACGAGTGTTGAATCAGACTCGGGTATGCTGGTTACAGAATGATGCCTGGTAACCACTGTGCAGATTTATCCCCCTCACACGTGCCTCCAGTCCAAGGTTGGGCGAGAACCAGAAACCCTCTCTCGTTAGTGGCTGTTGTTTTTATGAGATCTTTGCCAGCATTGGGTAATATTCCAAACAGGCCCAGATCTTTGCCTGGACATTGAGTTGCATGAGGTACTAATTCCCAGAGTCAAACTTGATAGCCTAGCATATGTGTAACTCTGGAATTCATAGCAAATGACCAACTCCATGTCTTTAGAGATACAGCTTGGAAACGGGCCCTTTGGCCCACTGAGTCCACACTGACCAAAGGTCACTCGTTTTATGTTATCCCACTTTCGTTTCCACTCCACGCACACCAGGGGCAATTTACAGTGGCCAATTAACCTACAAAATCCCACGTTTTTGGGATGAGACCGGAGCACCCGGAGGAAACCCACGCAGCCACTGGGACAACGTGCAAACTCCCCACAGACAGCACCCGAGGCCAGGATCGAACGTTGATCTGTGGCATCAGTGTATTAGCTGCTCCACTGTGCTGCCCAGTGAGCTGTGCCGAACCTGTTTGCTTGCGTAGGAGTAAACCAAAGCAAGGGTGATGCCCCTCATTGTAACCTCTTCTGTCGTTGACCTGAGGATTTTTATCGGTATGAATCACCAACTGTTTTCCAGTATCCTGGAGGGGGATACTGAGACAAAGCTGCTGAAGTACTGGCCCCATGCCTGACCCAGAACAAAGATAAAGCTTGGAAGATAGACACATGAGACCCTTCTTCTCGACCTGAAATGTCACCCATTCCTTCTATCCAAAGATGCTGCCTGTCCCCCTGAGTTACTCCAGCATTTTCTGTCTATCGTCAGTGTAAATCATCATCTGCAGTTCCTGCCTGAAGATAAGGCACGGATGTGATGTGTGCTGAGTGACTGTAAGCTGCGTGATCCTGTTAAGACAGTGGGTGAAGGGATGAATGAAGAACCTTGAGCTATCTAAAGAACGGCGAGTTGTGAAATCAGCCTACACTGTGCATAGAGCTGGCTTTAATGAGTAAACCAGGGCAGCTAAACATTTACTATCTCTCAGGTCACAAGGAGAAATTTGTACCGATCCATTAAACCCTCAAAGGAGACCATGGAGAAGGCTTTAGTTGTTTTAGGTGTATGCTGTTGCCTCAAAATGCAACCCTTGAAGGGTTGTGGTTCTTTACTTACCACCATGAACTGGGAGAGTCCTTCCAGACTTTTTTTTATGAAGCTAAGGTTATTAGCAGATAAGTACAGACACAGTTGCCCAGCTGTTGTTGCAAGTTATGGCTCGAAGGGCCGAATGGCCTATTCCTGCACCTATTGTCTATTGGTAATGCAAGAGAATTAACAAGAAATGCCCGGTGTAGGGGACCATTGGCAGAAGGTGATTGGAAAATAATTTCCACAAAATGCACAACATAAAATATGTTTGAAGCCTATAGGCTGGAGGAGGTGAGCAGCAGTCTCTCTGTCCTGGGCCTCCTCCACTGTCAGAGTGAGGCCCAACATAAATTGGAGGAATAACACCTCATATTTCACTTGGGCAACTTACAACCCAGCAGTATGAACATTAATTTCTCTAATAATAAGTAACCGCTGCATTCCCTCTCCACCCACAAACTAGTCGTCCTACTAGTTCCACAGTTCACATCCCTGTATCTCTTCATTATCACCTCTTCCCCAGCCAACAATGCGCCATTATGGGCTCCGCCCTTCCTTATCTGTTGGCGGCCTTGATTTGTCCTGGTCTTTTCCTTGCTCCAATCCCTTCTCCCCCTCCCCCCCCCAAACCCCCCCCCCCCCCCCCCCCCCTTCCATCTACTTTCAGTCTGAAGAAGGTTTCCGACCCGAAACGTCACCCGTTCGATTTCTCCAGAGATGCTGCCTGACCTGCTGAGTTGCTCCAGCACTTTATGTCTATCTTCAGTACAGGATCAGAGTCAGTCTGATTCAGAGCAGCAGGTGGACCTGGTACCAAAACCAGAGTCAGTTCTGTGTGTTTGGTGTGTCTACCACAAAGTACTGGACTACAGGTAACCAGCGACAGTTCAACTAGACTCAGCAGCAGCAGGTAATGTACTCCTGAAGCAAGCCAACGGTGGTGTAGTGAAAACCAAAGGGCCCCTAGATACAACAATGTACTGTATAACAAAAACAGGTGTACAACAAGTCGACATCGGAGGTGATTGGGAGCTGCTCACTGAAGCTGGCAAACTAGGAAGGTGCCACGGTCCTGTTCAGAAGACAGTCAGAATCTTTTTTCCCAGGAAGGTGATAGCAAATACTAGCGGGCATAGCATTAAGGTGAGAGGGCCAACGTTTAAAGGAGATGTTCAGGGCAAGTTTTTTACACAGAGAGTGGTGAGTGCCTGGAACACACTGCCTGGGATGGTGGGGAGACACATATGATAGTGGCATTTAAGAGACATTTGGATAAGCATAAGAATGTGCCGGAAATGGTGGAATATGGATTATGTGCAGGCAGTTAAGAGTTGGTATTGGCATCATGTTCAGCACACACATTGTGGGTTGAAGAGCCTGTTCCTCTGCGATGTCTAATACGCTGTGCTGTGTTCTAATAACATTTCAACAGGTGGGACTGAAAAGGAATATCATGACTGGAACTTGACTGGAAGCAGCTGAGCAGGTCTACCGTTGTAACAGAAGTGCCCACGAGATACTTGCTGGCTAATGGTAGTTACCAAAGAGGCGATGAAAATGTTTGCGGAGTAAGTGAAGAGGAGGGGTGGGAGTTGTAGGGGGTTGTAAACTGCCCATTCTGTGCGATGGTTTTGATGCCGCAGACCATTTGCTGGACCTGTTCAGAGGGTTAGCAGTCACTGTGTCGATGTGGGGCTGGAGCCACACATGGGTTTGCCTGAGGATAGCAGAATTCCCAGTGGATCATCAGTGGATTCATTGAAATATTTACCACACTTTTACAGTTTAATGGTCACTTTTACTGATACCGGTATTGTGAAATAGAAATTTACATTTCTGACCCTTCTTAGATGGACATAAACTCATATCATTTAAATGAATGATGATTTTTTTACATCAATGTGCCTCTGTATTAACTGCTTTTAACACCAATTACTGCAAAGTACTACACATGGTACATTCTTATTGTCGACTCGGAGCATACTGAAGTAAACATCTGTAACACGGTTCCTATGGCAACAGTTACCAGTGTGCTGACAACTCTCCCTCATTAGCCTGCATTGCCTGCCTTGACATCCTTCAACCCCTCGATTCAAGCTTTTTTTTCCCTTTATCTCTCCTTCTAATATTTATTTTCGCAGTGATTGGAGCAAAAGGGGCAAGTTGCAGCAATCCCACTTGAACACAGCACTAGTTAGATCACTGAAGACAGACACAAAATGCTGGAGTAACTCAGCGGGACAGGCGGCGTCTCTGGAGAGAAGGAATGGGTGACGTTTCGGGACGAGACCCTTCTGGAGACTGAAGAAGAGTCTCGACCCAAAACGTCACCCATTCCTTCTCTCCAGAGATGCTGCCTGTCTTGCTGAGTTACACCAGCATTTTGTGTCTATCATCGGTGTAAAGCAGCATCTGCAGTTCCTTCCTACACTACTAGTTAGACCATTGTCTCAGCACTATCTAAGGTTCTGGTCCCTACATTGCAGGTAAGATGTGTTTGTACTGGAGACGGTGCACAATTAATGTTGCCAGGGCCGGAACGCCATGGCTATGAATAAAGGTTCAAGAACAGCTCCCTGCTGGAGATAACCTTTATTCATAGCCATGCTTTTCCAGTCCTGGCAACATCAACTTTGTACCTTCTCCAGTGCAATCACATCTTCCATGTAATATAGGGACCAGGATAGTACATAGTGCTCTTGAATGACACAACACAACCCCAACCCCAACCTTACCTCAGTACTGAACTACTATGGACTTTGTATAAGCAGGTCCAAGTACTTGGTGAGTGCAAGTACTTTGGCTTGCAATGGTTTTGTTAGCTAGAATAATGAATAATTCATTGTGTTATTGCTTATTGTATTTTTATTTGATGCGCTGTAGCATTAATGTGCTTGTAAATCTGCAGCTAATAAGAATTTAATTGTTCTGGACCTGGTGCAGATGACAGTTAAACACACTTAAGTCTCTTGATAAACTGAAGTAGTTTTGCTTGGAAAACAGGAAGCTGGGAGGACACTTACAGTAAATGGATGTATAAATTATGAGAAACCGAGATAAAGTAAATAGCATCTTTCTTGCTTCAGCAAACAGGTCGAAAACCAGGGGAACAGAGATTTCAAGTAATTGGCAGAAGGATTGGAGGGGAGATGGGGAAAGGGTTTGTACTCAGTGGGTGCTGGGGGACGGAAAGGGTGGGAGAGGCAAAGATCCCCGTCACATGAAAGAGTACATGTGGACGTGTAATTTAAGAGCCCTCTTGCAATGTTACGGGCCAGTGCTGGAAGGTGGGTTAGGCTGGGAAATTATTTTTCAACTGGTACAGACACAATGGGCTGAATGGCCTTTTTCTGCGTGGGTAAGTCTCTGATTCCGGAACCTTCCTGATTTTGGTGCTTTAAAATGGCATCATTAATACCAGTGCCCAAGAAGAATAAGGTGATACTTCTCAATGGCTACTGACTGGTGACACGAATGCCTGTGGTTTGAGAAGTTGGTTCTGACGCGTATCAACACCTGCCTTGTTAAGCACCTGGACTCATTGCAATTCGCCTACTGCCGCATTAGATCATTGGGGGATGCAACCTCACTCTCTCTCCACAGGAGCACTTAGACAATAAGAATACGTACGTCAGCTTGTTATTCATAGACGACAGCTCTGCGTTCAACACCATTATCCACCCAAAACCTGTTATCAAATTCAGAGAACTGAGTCTCTCCGCATCGCTCTGTAACTCGACTTCCTCATCCACAGGCCACAATAAGCAGAAAGTGTCAACAGTGCATCCTCCTTGATAAACATCAGCAGAGCAGCACTCAGGGCTGTGTGCTCAGTCTCGTGCTCTGCACTCTCTACACCCACGAATGTGTAATCAAACACAGTTCCAACTTCATCTTTAAATTCACAGCGGCGCAATGGTAGAGTCGCTGCTTCGCAGTGCCAGAGTCCTGGGTTCGATCCTGACCACGGGTGCTGTCCGTACAGAGTTTGTACTTTCTCCCTGTGTCTAAGTGGGGTATTTCTCCAGGTGTTCCGGTTTCCTCCTGCACTCCAAAGACGTAGAGGTTTGCAGGATATTTGGTTTTCGTAAGTTGTAAAAATTGCCCCGAGTGTATGTAGGTTAGTGTATGGTGTGATCGCGGAGTCAATGGGCTTAGTTCCGCTCAGTATCTCTAAAGTCTAAAGTTGGATGAATAACGGGTAATAATGAGTCAGAGTATAAGAGGGAAATTGAACATCTGACTGACTAGTGCCAGAACAACAATCTTGCTCATAACAGTAGCAAGACCAAAGAGCTGATTGTTGACTTCAGGAAGGGAAAGCCAAGGGTCCATCAATCTGTCTTCATCAAACCGATGGAGAAATTCAACAACTTCGAGTTTCTGGGTGTGCTAATCGCTGAAGATCTATCCTAGACCCTACAATTTGTTGCATTCGTAGAGAAAGCTCATCAGTGTCTCTACTTCTTTGAAGATTGAGGAGATTCAGCATATCGATGAACACTTTATTGAACTTCTAAGAACAAAGGAGATTTTGATAGACACTGCCCACTCCATCGCAGATACTGACTTCCACACCATCGAAGGGATCTGTGGGATATAGTGCCCAAAAAGACTATTCCATATCATCCAAGACCCTCACCTCCCTGGCCTCACTCTCATTTCGCTCCCACCATCGGGAAGAAGTTACAAAACTTGAAAATCAAGACCACCAGGTTTAATCCCAACTACCATCAGGCTCTTGTACATTCCACAACACTAGGCCTCAGCAACTACGAACAACTGTCTTCGGTTGCAATAAGGATTTCACCCTAAGTGCAACCAACATGTTTTTGCATTAGCTTTATAGTTATTAACTTATTGAATTTTTCAGAATTATTATATATTATCTGTGTATATTGCTTTTAAGGAGCTGCTAAGCTGCTGCAAGTAAGATGTCACCATTGTTCGTACATATGACAATCAAACACTGTTGATTCTAGACACTTTGCAGTAAAACCATTATAACAAAATCATTATAGCTCCAGCAGTTTTTTAAATCTGTTTCCCTCCACAGACGCTGCCTGACCTGTTGAGTTCCTACAGCACCTCTCCCTTTTTTGCTACCTTTCTAGTAAACTTGGGGTTTGGGCCACCACAGCTGGTAGAACCAGTCGCTATGGGGTTTCCCCAGGGTACTCTGATTTACCCCCTCTCCCCCCCCCCATGCCCCAAAGACCCTATACTGACTACGGGTGCTGTCTGTACGGAGTTTGTACGTTCTCCCCGTGACAGCGTGGGTTTTCTCCAATATCTTTAGTTTCCTCCCACACTCCAAAGAGTGCAGGTTTGTAGCTTAATTGGCTTGGTATAAATATAAAATTGTCCCTAGTGTGTGTAGGATGGGGTTAGTGTGCGGGGATCGCTGGTCAGGGTGGACTCGGTGGGGCGGAGAGCCTGTTCCTGCCCTGTATCTCCAAACTAGACTAAACAAGCAGGTCGGTAGGTTAATTGGATGCTTTTAATTACACCCTGTGTGTCGGTGAATCTGGGAGAATTGATGACAATATGGAGAGTATAATCTTATACTCTTAATTTATTTATCTTATATAGGTGTACAAAATCGTGAGATCGGGTAAATGCACAGAGTCGCTAGCCCAGAGTAGGGGAATCGAGAACCATACGGCATAGGTTGAAGGTGAGGGGGAAAAGATTTAATAGGAACCTGAGGGGTAACGTCTTTACACAATAGTTGGTGGGTGGAGCTGCCGGAGGAGGTAGTTGAGGTAGTAACTATCGCAACATTTCAGAAGCATTTAGACAGGAGCATGGTTAGGACAGGTTTAGAGGGTCATGGGCCAAACGCAGGAAGGTGGGACTACTGTAGGACATGTGGGTTGGTGTGGGCAAGTTGGGCCGAGGGGCTTGTATGATTTGTATACACACAGTATGACTATGAGAATAAAGCCGATTAGAGTAAATAGACGATTGATGGCCCGGTATGGACTTGGTGGGCCAGAGCACCTGTTTGCATGATCTATCTCTCTTTGTCTGATTCTCCCCAGTTCTGTGGATCTCATTATGTACTAAATGGCTGTACCTGTCCTCGTGGAACTTTACACTTTCCTGCACCATAACTGGCAGAGTTTTGGCCATTTACTTTATAAACATTCCTTGCAACTTTCTGCTGCTTCTGCATTACACCCCCGCCATTCACCTGAACTCAGTTGAGGGTCAGACTAACAACTGTCGCACAGAATAAAAGGGACTCATTTGCAAAAATAACATGAGATTTGGTGGAAAAATAGATGACCTCATGTAGTTACAGAAGAAATGGAATTAAATCCTTCGATAATGGAACAAATGGAGCTTCCTCACGATGATTAGCTGAGGTACAATGGGAAAACAGATTAAAATAAATGGGTAAATATTCAGAGGTAGAAATTGAGAGAAAAATCTAATATTTCTCAATGAATATACATTTCCCTTAAGAAATAAAGAACCAACAAAAAATAAGTTATATCAATACTGAGAGGAAAAGATTAGTGTAAAGAGAGTTAGAAACATAGAAAATAGGTGCAGGAGTAGGCCATCCAACCCTTTGAGCCAGCACCGCCATTCAATATGATCATGGCTGATCATCCAAAATCAGTACCCCATACCTGCTTTCTCCCCATAACCCTTGATTGCGTTGGCCCTAAGAGTTACATCTAACTCTCTCTTGAAAACATCCTGTCAATTGGCCTCCACTGCCGTCTGTGGCAGAGAATTCCACAGATTCACAACTCTCTGGGTGAAAAAGTTTTTCCTAATTTCCTACCCCTTATTCTTAAACTGTGACCCCTGGTTCTGGGCTCCCCCAACATTGGGAACATTTTTTCCTGCATCTAGCCTGTCCAATCCATTAAGATATTTCTATAAGATGCCCTCTCATCTTTCTATATTCCAGTGACTATAAGCCCAGTTGAACCATTCTTGGATTTGCTATTGAGTTGTTGGAGAAACTCAGCAGCTTAGACTGCAAAGATTAGCGAATTGATGGATTGATTGAGAGATACAGTATGGAAATAGGCCGTTCGGCCCAGCGCAGCCATCATCAATCACCCATTCACACTAGTTCTATGCTATCCCACATTCTCATCCACCACCTACACATCAGGGGCAATTTACAGAGGCCAATTAACTTACAAACCTGCATGTCTCTGGGATGTGGGAGGAAACAGGAAGAACCAGGACGAAACCCACACTGTCACACGGAGAACGTGCAAACTCCACACAGACAGCATCCCAGGTCAGGATCAAACCTGTTGTCCCTGGCACAGTGAGGCAGCATCTGTACCAGCTGCACCATGTGCCAACTGGTGGTCACATCTACAGTGGTCACTGCTCCACCAGAACCCCATTCTCTATTTCCTCACACAAGGTCACATTTCCTTTACAATGGGCCAAGCGTGACACCAGTGTGATGTATGTAGGCTGCCCAGCATTACAGCATCATCCACCAGGCAGGAAAGTGATCTGGTATATCAAAGTATCGCAAGTTATACCCCTCTGGCATCCTCAGTTCTTAAAGGTACGCTACACTTAAAGGTACACAGGCACCGCAAGGACCGAGGTCCATTTTATCAAAGGAAATGCAACGTCATTGGTCTGCACACGTGCAGGACACTAACTCAACACCATTGCTCAATAGGTACTTTTCAAAGCTACCTTGCCACTTTGGAGTTGCTAAACCTGTTTGATGACAAAGGAAATGTTAAATTAATGACATATATCAAGTTAAATATGTACAGTACTGTAGGTAAAGCTGTGGTTGCCTGGGATACAAATACACCTTCATTTTTTTCTCTTTGTTCTGGAAAAGGGATAGGTTCCCCCAGCACGTCATTCCTATCCGGCTGGAAGATTGACAGTGTGACGTTCATCGTGAAGGATGGGTGACGAGGGGTGGGGGTGAGGTGTTTGAACCCTGTCCACCCGTAACTATTTTCCTGAAGATATAGCGGCTGGCACTCTATAAAAAGAAAGCATCCTGCTCATTGTATGAGGCTGACTTACGACGTTTAAACAAGGAACTGCAGATGCTGGTTTATACCAAATATAGACACAAAGTGCTGGAGTAACTCAGCGGGTCAGGCAAGATCTCTGGAGAAAAATGATGGGTGATGTTTCGGGTGGGGACTGTTCTTCAGACTTCAGAAGAAGGGTCCCGACCTGAAACGTCACCCAACCTTTTTCACAAGAGATGCTGCCTGACCTGCTGGGTTACTTCTGCACTTTGTGTCAACGTTTAAGATCTTATACTAGTTTAGTTATGCTATTAATATAATTAACCCTTGGTATATCTACAGATAGAGGCAGTTTCCTGGTGCTCTATGGATGATCGTCGTGAGGTACTCGAGAAATAAGTGCCCTTTTGAGAACAGCTAATCTTCAAGGGTGAACCATTGTGTGTGAGCCAGGTAGCACAGAATCAGCCCATTGGCCACCGAGATTGTGTTGACCATCAAACACCTATTTATACTATTACTACACTGTCCTCATTTTATTCTCCTCATCTTTCCATTAAATCTCCCCAAATGCTACCACTCAGCTACACACCAGGGGCAAGGTGCAACAGGCAATATACTTACAAACCTCAACATCTTGGGGAGGTGTGCGGAAACTGGAGCACTCAGAGGAAACTCGTTGGGCGAACATGCAAACTCCACATTTACACAGATCAGGATTCAACTCAGATCACTGAAATCGTGAAACACTGACGCTATTAGCTGTCACACTCTGTCTGAGAACATTAGCACTTATGCACATCTTGGGCATAACTAACCCAAGAAGTGCACATATTAAAATTTGCTCTGTCAAGGGTAAGACACATTGTGGGCAGTCGATGCCCTGGATTCCTGATGTGTTCCCGATGAGTGCAGTGAACGTCGATCTTCTTCAGGGATACGAGTCAGAAAACTGACGCAACATCTCCAGAAAGGGCGACATGGTGGCACAGCGGTAGAGTTGCTGTAGCAGCGCCAGGGCAGGGCTCAATCCTGACTAAGGATGCTGTCTGTACAGAGTTTTGTACGTTCTCCCTGTGACTTTTGCGGGTTTTCTTCTGAAACTCAGGCTTGTACGCTAATTGGCTTCGGTAAAATTATAAATTGTCACTACTGTGTGTGGGATAGTGTTAGTGTGCAGGGATCGCTGGTCGGCATAGACTCGGTGGGCTGAAGGACCTGTTTCCACGCTGTATCTCTAAACCAAACTAAACTAAACTAAAGTGAAACTGTGATGATTCATAATGGTGGTGATAATCGGTGCCATGGACCTGATTTTCCAAGCACCTTGATGTGTAGCAATGCTCTTCACTGGATCATTCTCTGTAATGGATATCCTCAAGCCAACCCATAGTGTCACCAAGAGCAAATGAACATCTGACAAAGCCCCGAGGAAATCTCCACCTAGTTCACTTGGGTGCAAACGGACAACAAGAGTTTCTGACGATAAGGTATTCAATCTGAAACATTAACCTTGCTTTCCTTTCCACAGATGCTGCCGGACCTGCTGGGTGTTTCCGGCATTTGTTATTTGTGGTTCAGCTTTGTGAATTATCCAGGAGGAACACTTTGCACTCTCCAGTATCTGTACACACACTGGCAATTTGGGTAATGCTTTTTTGATACCATGACCTCCATATTGAAAATGACTGGTTATTTTAAACGCTTTCACATGTTCCAGTAAATAGATTAATAACCTGATTGGAAAATGAATGGAACAGCAAATTAAATCTTGCATATTTACAGGTTCGGCATTCCCTTTGTCCTCATCCATTTCCCAGATGTTCTGCCACTGAATTCTTTATCCAACTTCATACTCACCCTTTCCTATGAACCGCAACTCTTCAGACCTGCTTTGTTCTTGACCTCTCCTGCATCTGCAATGTACCAGTCGCACCAACTCACCAGACATATGTTGGTGCTGAGTATCTCGATGCATTAGCTTTAGCATATTCATGATGGTGTAGCAGTTAGTATTTCTGTAGCATGGCATTCGGGTTTGATCCTGAACCTCTGGTGCAGTCTGTGTGGAGTTTGCATGTTCGCTGCGGATCTCCCCTTTGTTTCCAGTTTCCTCCCATGTCAACAAGATGTGAAGGTTGAATGGCTAATTGACCACTGAACGTTTCCCCTCGTGTAGATGGGGAGGCAGGGGGATCGGGCGGGACATGTGATAGAGAATTGATTTCAGGAATACACATCTGTGTCAACCCTCATCACAAACTTACTCCCAACATTCCAGAGCTGTATGCGGCTGCCCTCGACATCAAAGTAGGATTTGAAAAAGCAGCTCAGATAAAACTGGTCAACGAGGATCATAGGGGGTGGCAACTTTCCAGTGCTTGGAATCAAACTTCACACAACAGAAGGTGGTTAATCAAGCCAATCCCAATATCGCTGCAAGATTTTGAATACCATTTAGCAAGAACGGACACAAAGTGCTGGAATAACTCAGCGGGTCAGGCAGCATCTCTGGAAAACATGTACAGGTGATTGTTTCGGGTTGGGACCCTTCTAAAGAATGATTGGGGCATGTGTGTGTGTGTGTGTGGGAGGAAGTGCTTGTGTGGGAAGGGACTGCAGATGCTGGTTTAAACCGAAGATAGACACAAAATGCTGGAGTAACTCAGCGGGTCAGACAGCATCTCTGGAGAAAAGGAATAGGTGACGTTTCACAGGGAGAATGTACAAACTCTGTACAGACAGCACTAGTAGTCAGGATCTAATCTAGGTCTCTGGTGCTGCAAGGCTGTAACTATTCTGTTGCGCCGCTCTCCCTTTAAATACCCCCCCTCTCTCTCCCTCTCCTAATACCCTCTCCCTCTCCTTCCCTCTCCCACTCTCTCTGTCTGCCTGTGTCTCTCCCTCTCCATCTTTCTTCTTGTTTTGGCCCTGCCTTAAAACTCAACTCTTTAACACGTGTAGATCACCCTACCCAAGAGTTTTGCCTTAGGATCTTCTGTCCGATTTTGTTACTATCTTTGTGTTACTTTTCATAATCATAATCAGAATCAGAATCAGAATTTATTAACCAAGTATGCTTTGCAACATATGAGGAATTTGATTTGCCATACAGTCATACCAATAAAGAGCACCAAGACACACAAAATACATTTTAACATAAAACATCCACCACAGTGACTCCTCCACATTCCTCACTGTGGTGGAAGGCAAAAAAAAAGTTCAATCTCTTCCCTTCTTTGTTCTCACACGGTCGGGGGCCTCGAGCCTTCCGTTGACGGGACGATCTTGGCTCCTGTCGCCGGGGGTTGGGCCCTCAGGAGACTGCGAGCTCCTCAATGTTGAAATCTGCAGGCCACGTTTGGGGCGTCGATCCCTGGCAAGGGATCGCAGTCCACGGTAAGTCCACATCCCCGAAGTGGGGCTCAAAGTCAATCTCGAGCAAGGCCGCCAGCTCCATGATGTTAGGCCGCAGAGCGACCGATGATACGATCCGGAAAACAATCACATCTCCGGCAAGGTAAGAGACTGAAAATAGCTTCCCCCGACCCCCTCCCCCTCCCCCACATAAAACAAACCCACACAAAATTCACACAAACTTTTTAAAACACACTAAAAATAACAAAAAAAATGATATAATTCAACATCAAAGGTGCTACTTAAATGCAGAGTCATTGTTGCTGTGGCAACGCCAAGGAGCTCAGCTAAGCCCCATTTGATTTCCGGCAGTACGGCTGCTCCAACAAGCAGCAAATGTCACATTGAGAATCTCAGAGGGCATCCTCCTGCTGTGTCAGGGTAGCAGACCTGTTTACAACCAGCTTGGCTTCAGCCTCTGGCTGGATGAGTCAAGACTGTGACTTGACTGCTCCGTGCTTCTCTCACGGTTTCCTGTCACCGTTCAGCTGAGATGAGGTGAAGGGGCAGAGCCGTTTTTGAGAAACTGCTGACGTCCTCTTGCACCCCTGTCAGTGAGAAACTGTGCGTGTCAAAACCCCGTGCTGTTTTTACAAGACTCTGAGACAACAATGACACTGCCTGGATTGTGCAGCAATGGTGCAAAGGAAATATTCCAAAATGCTCAAAACCAAATAGATGTCATTATGTATAGATGTATTAGACATGCAATGCCACAAAGAATGTTAATCAATCAAATTAGAGCATGTGGTAATAATGTGTGGTCTGAGGCTTGGTTAATGGACAGAAGACAGACGAGGAATAAATGGGTCATTATCAGGCCCGTAACCATTGGGATGCCCAACGGCCCCAGGCGTTCGCAATCCACGTCAATAATTCAGATGAATGGATCAAGTATAATGTATCGCGATTTGTTAGTGATATCAGGCTGGATGTGGGCCGTGGGAAGGATGCAGAGAGACTTTAGTGAGACACGGGCTGGCCAAGTGAAAAGGCAGGGACATTGACGACAGGATTGATCAACTGGTGCTTTAATAAAACCAGACTTAAAGGAGGAGGCAGCGATGAAGGGAAGGCATCATTGGCAATGGCAGGGCAAGGAGATAGGGTGGATGCGCAAAGGTTCGGCAAAAGAACAAGTTTAGGGCTCGAGAAGGTTTACAGAAGACAGACCACCAAACGGTGAAGGGGTTTCGGAGCCTCCTGCTCTACTCGCTCTGTACCCATGACTGTGCAGCCATACGCAGTTCCATGCCACCTTTACATTTGCCAGCGATACCACCGTTGTTGGACAAATAACAGGTAACGATGAGTCAGAGGTCGACAACGTGATCGAATATTAGCTGGCAGACAATCTTGCTGTTAATTTTAGCAGGACCAAGGAGCCGATTGTTCAGGAAGAGAGAGCAGAGGGACATTGAAGCGGTTTTCATCGGTGGGATTGCAATGGAGAGGGTCATCAGCTTTAAGTTCCAAGGTGTGCACATCTCTGAAGAACTGTCCTGGCCCCAGCACATTGATGCGTTCATAAAGAAAACATTATTTGCACTACCTCCTCAGAGATTTGACATGTTGCTGAATAAACTATTGAACTTCTAAAGATGTATGGTAGAGAGTGTACTGACCAGTTGCATCACAGGCTGATTCAGTAACTCGAATGCCTAATAACAAATATCTATACTTCTTGTCTGATTGGATAGGGGAGAAGAGGGAGCATCCAAGTTGAGGCTCACCCTTGATTATTCAGGTGGCCTTGTAGCGTGAAGGGTAGTGCGACAGCATCTGCAGAAGTGATCACTGCATGAACCTTGTGGAGATAATGCTGCAAACCTCCACAATTGTACTCAATGGCACAGCTCAGAGCAAAAGATTTGGTGGCTCTGGGAGTCCATATACACCAAGGGCCAACAACAGCAGCAAAACTGTACTTCACCGCATGAGCCAGCATGCCCCTCACTCTAGCGATGAATCACATCAAGGGGATCAACCCTGGTTCAACACAGGGAGGCATGCTGGCAGCAGCAGCATGCACTGGATAGACTCTCAACCAATGGATCAGATCAGAGATCTGTTGCCCTGCTGGATTAGATTCCGAACGCAAGTGGATGGACAAACAGTTTGCAAGAGGAAGAGGCTCCGAGAACATTCCCATCTTCAGTGGCAACAGACCCAGCAGGTGAATGCTAAAGGCATGGCTGAAACATTCTCAGCTACATTCTTCCCCCAGTGCTGAGTGGATGATCCGTCTTGCTACTTCCTAACATTCAACCGATTCCAGAATCCAGTCTTCAACCAATTCAATTTGCATCACATAATATCAAACTCAAAAGGCTGAACAGATTCAAAAACAGCTTTTCCTCCACAGATGCAGCGCGGAAACAGGCACTTTGGCCCATCGAGTCCACACCAACCAGCGATCCCCGTACACCAACTCTATACTACACAATTAACGATTTTTACTGAAGCCACACCCTGTATGACTTTGGAGTGCGGGAGGAAACCTTATCACCCAGAGAAAACTAATGCGGTGATGGGGAGAATGTACAAACTCTGCACAGACAGCACCCGTAGTCAGGATCGAACCCGGGTCTCTGGAGCTGGAAGGCAGCAGCTCCACCGCTGCACCACTGTTATCAGAGCCTTGAACGGACATCTCATTAGTTAAGGATGTATTCGCAAAATCCCAATCGTCCTCATTGTGGTACTCGTGTGATATTTATACGTGCTCTTTCTGTAACACTATATTCTGCACTCAGTTTCCTTTCTCTTCTGCACTGCATGATGGGATGAGTATACTCATTTATGGTATAGTTTCCCTGTATCAGTGCATGTGACAATAATAATCCAATACCACTGCCAATTGAAGTTCCTTCTTCCTTTTGTCCTCAGGTCAGAGTTGGGAAGCCCCTGATGATTGCACAATGTTCAATTCTATTCTCAGATTCTCAATAAATGAAGTAGCCCATGACTGCATGCAGCAGGATCTGATCACTGGTCAAATATGGGCTGATATGACCCATAAGGTTAACACCGTGGAAGTAGTAGGCAATGACCACCTCCAACAAGGGAGAGTCTGTGCACATACAAATGGCATTGCCATTATTGATCAGTCCCATTATCAACTAATCTAAGGAGTCCAGAAACACAATTATGGCCCACAAACCAAATCAGATCAATGACATAAACACCATGACTACAAGAGCAGATCGGAAGCTTGCTATTCTATGCATTTTGGGAGGGACAGTGGTGCAGCAGTGGAGGTACTGCCTTATAGGGCTAGAGTCCCGGATTAAATCCTGACTGTACGTTCTCCCTGTGAACGCATTGGTTTTCTTCAGGTGCTCCGGTTTCCTCCCACACTCCAAAGACGTACAGGGTTGTAGATACACTGGCTTTGGTAATTCAGTAATTGTTCCAAGTGTGTAGGATGGTGCTAGGGTACAGGGTGATCGCTGGTGGGCGCAGACTCGCCGGGCCGACGGACTTGTTTCCACACTGTATCTTTAAAAAAACTAGAAAATAATACACTCCACCTGCCTGGATGAGAACAGCTCAAAAAGCTGAACACCCACAACAAAGCAGCCCGCTTAGAGCTCTAAACATTGGTAGAGTCATACTACATGGAACCAGGCCCTTCGACCCAACTCGTCCATGCCCAACTAGACGCCCATCAGGCTAGTCCCATTTGGCAGCTATTTACCCACCACCCTCTGTGAGAAAAAGCTGCCTATCCGGTTTCTAGTAAATCTTTCCCCTCTCGGCTTAAACCTATGCCCTCTAGCTCTTGAATCCCAACACTAGGGAACAAAAACTGTGCACCAACCCTATCTATGTTTGTCATGCTTTTTTTCACCTTGTGTCCAAGTAATAACGTTCTTTGTGCCTCCTCGAGTAACATCAGTGGATTATTAAAAACCCTTGATAAATTAAAGTTATCTCTGAAGCAAACTGATGGATTCCCTCTGTCAACTCCCTTTAACAATGTAGTCTTCTCATCTCTTGGCTCCCACTTTTAAGGGATTTGCCAATCAGACCCTGTCTATTACTGTGCCAGAGGCTGAAAAGCTGCTTTACACGGTTAGTGTTATCCAATCCCGATCCTAAATGCAAGATGGTGCCCAAGCCAAGCCACTCCCTGCGTGCTGGTCCCAGAAGTGGATCTGCAATCACTCATTACAATCGCTCCACTCTTCTCTGTACACTGTGGCTGGCTTGATTGTAATCTTTCATAGTCTTTCCATTGACTGGTTAGCACACAACTAAAAGCTTTTCACTGTACCTCAGTCCAGGTGACAATAAGCTAAACTCGACTAATTCAGGCCTTTCTCTGGAGCTGCATACAAGTGCATCTAGATGTCACCTCCACCCCACATCACTGACTTATGGATGGATGGGGGAAGAGCTCTTCAGAAGAACAGCCTTAAAACACAATCACATAAAGGAATACATTAAAAAAACCTGTGAATGGCATCTCACCCTGAAGTCTATTCCGACAGTGGCAATGTAGCTCCCTGCTAGAAAGGCGTTATCTTTGAACTGGACCAGGAAGCAGGTCTTGCCCACACCAGAGTCTCCAATTAACATCACCTACAATACGTGCAAAGTCTCATTAGAACCTTCCTTAAGGAGTGAATTAAACAGTTATTCAACAAATCAGTTTAATGCAAGAAATCCAGCAACATTTGGGAGATGATCGCTTCTAAATGACACAGAGTATCCAAAGAGATCCCAGCAATGATACCTCTCCACATTGCACATTAATCCTGAACGGTGGGTGTTGCAATGTAAGTTGGTATTTTCTGTATGCAAGTTGACTATTGGCCAAATAAGGATGCAGGATTTGATGCTGTTCAGAGTAAGTTCCTGTCATAAGTTCATACGTTGTAGCAGTAGAATTAGGCCATCGAGTCCACTCTGCTGTTCAATCATGGCTGATCTATCTTTCCCTCTTAACCCCATTCTCCTGCCTTCAACCCATAGTCCCCGACACCCGTATTTTGTGTTTTCCTCAGTCGTTTCCAGGTATAGCCTTTGGCTCAGCAGGTTGTTCCTGCCTCCACATTGAAAAGTCATGTTTGCAAGTCTTGCACACAATCTAAGGTGAGGTTTGTGTGGGCACTGAGAGAATGCTGCACTGCAAAGCCGCATCACCTGATGAGAACACCGCACTGGCGGTGTACCACGTGGATGTAATACCCGTGTTGTACAGTAGCATTGTAGATGATTATCTGGTCATCATCCTTCTGTTGTCTGTAGGATCTTTGCTGTACACTGAGTGGCCAGAATTTCTTATGCTGGGCCAGTTCGCAGAACAATCCCGTTCCTCACAAATTTACTCTGCAATCTTCTCTCTGCACATGCCCATCCACTCAGTTTCTACCACTTATCTACACACTAGGGGGAGGTGGGGGGGGGGGGGGGGAGGGAGGGCAGTTAAAGTGATCCACCAATTAACCCACCAACCTGCATGTCTTTGGGATATAAGAAGAAATCAGATCACAGGAGGAAACAGTGCTCCCACACGGCCCCAGGGTGAACATGCAAACTCCACATAGGCAGCGCCCCAGGCTCACTGGAGCTGTGAAGCAGCAGCTCTACCAGCTGTACCCCTCACGCTACCCATTGCAATATTAACCCCACCTTGGAAATACAGAGTTGATTCTAAAGTTTTTGCAGGTGTTTAGAGTTCAATTTTGATCCTTGCTTTGTATGCATTTAATCAGGAACAGGATTACTTAAGGATGACTCATTTGTTATCTGCAGCCTTCTTCGCGCCTACTATTGTCTCACGAGCAAGGTCAACAAGCAACACAACCTTTCCAAAATGCTTTCCGGATACTTCAGCACACTTTTCAAAAATCAGCTGTGCAAACCAAGAAGGATTTCATATCTTCTTCCATCCACATGAGTCGTGGAGATCCGAATAAACTCCTCTGGCCTGGAAACCTTTGTCACTTCTGCATTTGCTCTCTAACTACTGACTTCCATTTCCCGTCCAGTAAACTTTCAGATTTGTTGACTGCAAGCCCGGGGATCTCCTCTGCAAACCATTCCTATAAGATGTGCCTTTAAACAGACCTCTCCAACTAAAGCATTGGTCATGCTGCTGTCAACATTTCAGCCCATTCATGCTATGCCAGTTCACAGAACAATCCCATTCCTCATGGATTTTCCCTGCAATCTATTCTCCACACATTCCCATCAACTAATCTATACACCAGGAGGCAGTTACAGTTATCTACCAATTAATCCATGAGCATGGTGTCTGACATCATTTCTGGTTTGTCTTCCTAAATTTTGATTAGTACAGGTGTCAGAGGTTGCAGGGAGAAGGCAGGAGAATGGGGTTAGGAGGGAGAGATAGATCAGCCATGATTGAATGGCAGAGTAAACTTGATGGGCTGAATGGCCTAATTCTACTCTTATCACTAATGACATTGTGACCTTATGATTTTGTTAAATGTACCGTGTTAGTTAATGAAGACATGTTGGAAGCCAATAACCTGGTCAAAGGGGATTCCAGAGGTGGTTATTACTAACACACTAAGATGTACAGGAGAGTGGATTAAAGGATTGTGTAAACGGGAGGAGGGGACCAAATCGGATGAGATGTCAGTGGAGGGATGGTTTGAGAGAGACCATGATGATAAGAGATCATAGATGCTGCAGGAGAGGTTGGGGGCCTCAGAAAAGGTTGGAGCGGAGAGACTGCCTGAAAGCCAGCTAACATTGAGGAAATTGTGTGGATCATGGAGTGATGGAAGGAGAGGCATATGGGGGGGAATGCTGGGAGGGAGCAGGCAGGCAAGAGTGCGAGCTGGAGCATCCTGAACAAACCATTTGAGGTTACAATGGTGATGGGCTAGAGGGAAATAAAACTCATCTTCCTAGGGTTAGCGGTTGGGATTTAAGGGAACCAAAGATGTCTGCTTCCAGTTTGCCACCAAGGCACTGGAGAAAGGTTTGGCTCATTCAGGTCAAAATGTTGGAAAGGCAGCTCCTTTAGACTGAAAGTCTGGAACGGTGCATCAGAATGGAGGGTGTGGAGTAAATCAGCTGGGGAGCAGACAGGAGAGGGGAGAGAGTGGCAGTGCCAGGTGAGGAGAGCAAATCGGGTGGATTGCGGGTAGTGGGGAGAGGAAATAAGTTGTATGAGAATCTGGGAAGTAGGATCATGACTGACAATCTGCAATGTTTAAATAGACACAAAATGCTGGAGTAACTCAGCGGGTCAGGCAGCATCTCTGGAGAAAAATGAATAGATGATGTTTCGGATGGAGACCCTTCTTCAGTCTGAACTATTCCTTTTCTCCAAAGATGCCCTCTGGCCCGTTGAGTTACTCCAGGATGTTGTGTCTATCTTCAGTGAAAAACAGCATCTGCAGTTCCTTCATACACATGCAATGTTTAAATGTTCTCCGTCGAGGGGGGGAGGGGAGCGAAACATTTACTGCCGCATTTTGCAAGCCCATTGCCGTCCCCATGATCCGTACCCAACACGGCTCCGTGGAGTTAAACTGAGAGAGCATTGAGAAACCACTCTCAGACAAAGAAGGAAATGAAAGCAGTGTTGCAGCAGAGAACCAGTTAACTATAAATGGTGATGCATTTGCAATAAATGCCAATACTGCTCCTAATTGGGTGACAGTGATCAGATACTGTAGCAAACAGTTAGTTTGCTGTCTGAATGACTGAGCTAAATAATTAGCTGACTGCTGCATTGAAACAAAAATAGCAGAAGGTATCTCAGTCCACTTTCTCCTCATTCCACAGCCAGCACCAGACAGCAGTGGAAACTTCTGGCCCACCACCAGTTTCCCACGACTTTGGAGGAAGGCAATGAAGGATTTCTTTTTTTTTAAAATAAACAGCCAGTACAGGCCAAGCCTTAACAGAAAACATGACACTTCCGGCCGGACAAACCCAACTCCTTTAGTCTAGTTTAGTTTAGTGATACAGCGTGGAAGCAGGCCCTTCAGCCCACTGAGTTTGGGCCGACACACATTCCTTGCACACTAACACTATCTTACAGACTAGGGACCATTTTACAACTTTACCAAGCTAATTAACCTACAAACCTGTACGTCTTTGGAGTGTGGGTGGAAACCAGAGTACTTGGAGAAAACCCACAGGGAGAAGGTACAAAGTGCGTGGAATTCGATTGATAAACCAAAATTTAAAAAAATACAAGAAGAGTGAAAAGGAAGGCTGGCTTGTAATTACGTTGTGCCTTCCAGAATATCCCCAAATATTCCCAAACACTTCACAGCTCAAGCGGTGCATTTAAATTGCAGAAACCAATTTATAAGCAGCAAAGTTCCTTACAAAGCAATGGGCAGAAAATGTTCTCCATGGGACAACTATTGGTCTGCATAAACTCTGTGCAAATACAAGGACATGGACTGTGTTTAAGTGGAACCAACAGATATTGATATCCCGTGGTTTTAATACTGGAGATTTGGGAGAAGTGGGAATGAACCTCGGTTCGCATTTTATGAAATGTTCCGTCAATTTCCTCTTCTTCTTCTTCTTTCGTGTGGCGTACACAGCCTAAACCTGTCGGACAACTTGTTCTATTTGATGTCAATTTCCTCTCAGGTGCTTAGAGTGAAACCTTCCCCTCTGTAATGCCCACAGCACATTTCACAGCAGAGGTGCTATTGGGATTAATGCGCACTGAGAGCGAATGTTCCGCATTTTAAAGAGACCTAGATCTGGCTTCTCCCTTCTGACGTTTTAGATACAGTTGGTGAATTTCTCAGCACAATGCATTCTAAAGTCAATTATCTCCAGCTTGTGTCCACTCACAAATACACTGGACTGCTTTTCTGCCGTTCAACAGGGTCTATCCCAACATTTGAGAGGCAGTTGGCCAGGTACATGGATGGGATGGGTTTGGAGGGATATGGACCGAGTGATGGTAGATGAGACTACTGTAGCTGGGACATGTTGGCCGGTGTGGGCAAGTTGGGCCGAAGGACCTGTTTCCATACTGTTTCACTTTATGTCTCTATGAACAACAGATGAGCGAAAATGTGTGTTAATTAAATCAAGGAAAGCGTGAAGCCTTTTCTTTGCTGCCCTCTGCAAGCTCCATTTCCTGCGTGTTCACTCCATCTTTCTCTCCAATAACTGCCCAATGCTGAACAACTTGATCACAACATGACCTTCCAATCAAATATTGTGACCAGCACTGAGATCGCCCTTTTCCTCCTTTTGTTAAGGAAGAATTGTAGATGCTGGTTTACACCGAAGAGAGATACAAAAAGTTGTAGTAGTTTATCGCGCCCCTGATCCAGCTAATCCTCATCCCCTAACAGCGGCCTCGATTACTCCAATGCTATTTGGTTAGCTTCCAGGTTTCCAGTCAACATGAGTCTCAATCAAGACCTTCACACATATGCTTGGTAACCCATAAGGTTCCTAGATGTTCAAATGCTCAACTTGTTGATAATCCTCCCAATTTCTCCTACTCGTTTGAGGCGTATTCAGGGTGCCTGTGTGTAGGGTTAGATTGATACCCTTATCCGCTGAGCAGCTGAAAAGGCCAGAATCAAAGAGAGGAGAAATTGCCATGAGCTGGAGTGCCTTTCCAACCCTCCAAAGTCTAATCCATACTGACACTGCCTGGGTGCATTTGCAGTTGACACTGAATCTAAATGTGCTCTACCATACCAACATCAACATTTTCTGTTCCTTGGATTATAGATTTGGACAGGCCCTTCGGCCCACCATATTCATGCTGACCATTTTGGCCATCTACACTCATCCCATTTGACAGATTCACCCCCCTCTGACTAAAGAAAATCCTCCTCATTTACTCCCTAAAGGAACGTCCGTTAATTCTGAGGCTATGACCTCTAGTCCGAGAGTGGAAACATCCTCTCCACATCCACTCTATCCAAGCCTTTCACAATTCGGTAATGTTTATCCAAGCCTTTCGCTATTCGGTGAGGATCTTTGATAATTCCCCATTCTGTATTTCTGTTAAACTGTTCCTTTCAAAAAGGCATCCCACATTTATCTCCACCCAGTTTCCAGCCTGCAGTTGTACTCCATTCACACTTGAGATATATGATTAATTGCAGTCCACCCAATGCTACGTAATGCATACAACCACACACCCTGTTCTACCCAAATACTCTAATCTTCACCAAATGCAAACTGCACTCCACCCAAATAACCTTCATCAAATAGTAATCCAATTGAATATTTAATGCAGAAAATTCCTAAATACCCCATTGCGCATGGTACCCCGAATAACCCACTCGACACTGCAACACACAAAACTCCACCTGCACTACATCATCCTCAATGCAATATCTAAACCTCTCCCTCCATTGTGCAATTGGCAGGTGTCATACCACATGGAATATGGGAACAAGGAGCCGCAGATGCTGGTTTACAAATAAAGACACAAAATGCTGGAGTAACTCAGCGGGTCAGGCTCCATCTCTGGAAAACATACAGTGGCTTGCAAAAGTATTCATACCCCTTGAACTTTTCCACATTTTGTCACGTTACAACCACAAACTTAAATGTATTTTATTGGGATTTTATGTGATAGAACTACACAAAGTGGCGCATAATTGCGAAGTGGAAGGAAAATGATACATGGTTTTCAAATTTTTTTACAAATAAAAAACTGAAAAGTGTGGCGTGCAAAAGTATTCAGCCCCCTTTACTCTGATACCCCTAAATAAAATCCAGAGCAACCAATTGCCTTCAGAAGTCACCTAATTAGTAAATAGAATCCACCTGTGTGTAATCTAATCTCAGTATAAATACAGCTGTTCTGTGAAGGCCTCAGAGGTTTGTTAGAGAACATACTGAACAAAGAATGTTCCTTGGGCATCATGAAGCCCAAGGAACACACCAGACAGGTCAGGGATAAGGTTGTGGAGAAGTTTAAAGCAGGGTTAGGTTATAAAAAAATATCCCAAGCTTTGAACATCTCATAGAGCACTGGTTCAATCCATCATCCAAAAATGGAAAGAGTATGGCACAACTGCAAACCTACCAAGACATGGCCGTCCACCTAATCTGACAGGTCGGGCAATGAGAGCATTGATCAGAGAAGCAGCCAAGAGGCCCATGGTAACTCTGGAGGAGCTGCAGAGATCCACAGCTCAGTTGGGAGAATCTGTCCACAGGACAACTATTAGTCGTGCACTCCACAAATCGGGCCTTTATGGAAGAGTGGCAAGAAGAAAGCCATTGTTGAAACAAAGCCATAAGAAGTCCCATTTGCAGTTTGCCACAAGCCATGTGGGGGACACAGCAAACATGTGGAGGAAGGTGCTCTGGTCTGATGAGACCAAAATTGAAGTTTTTGGCCTAAATGCAAAATGCTATGTGTGGTGGAAAACTAACACTGCACATCACCCTGAACTCACCATCCCCACTGTGAAACATGGTGGTGGCAGCATCATGCTGTGGGGATGCTTTTCTTCAGCAGGGACAGGGAAGCTGGTCAGAGTTCATGGGAAGATGAATGGAGCCAAATACAGGGCAATCTTGGAAGAAAACCAGTTAGAGTCTGCAAAAGACTTGAGACTGGGGCAGAGGTTCACCTTCCAGCAGGACAACAACCCTAAACATACAGCCAGAGCTACAATGGAATGGTTTAGATCAAAGCATATTCATGTGTTAGAATGGCCCAGTCAAAGTCCAGACCTAAATCCAATTGAGAATCTCCGGCAAGACTTGAAAATTGCTGTTCACAGACGCTCTCCATCCAATCTGACTGAGCTTGAGCTATTTTGCAAAGAAGAATGGGCAAAAATGTCAGTCTGTAGATGTGCAAAGCTGGTAGAGACATACCCCAAAAGACCTGCAGCTGTAATTGCAGCGAAAGATGGTTCTACAAAGTATTGACTCAGGGGGGGCTGAATACTTTTGCACGCCACACTTTTCAGTTTTTTATTTGTAATAAAATTTGGAAGCCATGTATCATTTTCCTTCCACTTCACAATTATGCACCACTTTGTGTTGGTCTATCACATAAAATCCCAATAAAATACATTTATGTTTGTGGTTGTAACGTGACAAAATGTGGAAAAGTTCAAGGGGTATGAATACTTTTGCAAGCCACTGTAGATAGGTAATGTTTTGGGTTGTAACCCTTCTTCAGACAGATTATGAGGGGGGGGGGGGGGGAAGCTGGAAGAGAGCATAGTACGTAATAGGTGGAGAGGGGGGAGGGGGGTGTTTTATGGTCAGATAAAGTCCAGGGATGAAAAGGTGTGAGTCCAAAGGTGTGAGACAAAAGGATTGAAAAGTTGCAAATGATGAAGGAAGAGGAAGGTATGTAGTGGAAGGAGGGGGTTGAAGGTACTAAAAAGTGGAAAAATCCCACCATATATTTGACTTAACTATTCCCCACTCTACAGTACAATGTGTAACCTCTACTCCACAACTCCAAATGGTTGGGCTGAGGACAGTAGTCCGAAGAATTCCTCAAAGCTGGGATGTCACAATTCTTCTGTTGTGTGAGGTATAATTCCAACCATTGGAATGCTTTTCCTTTTAATGGCCATTGACCGGGCTCTTGATGCCACCTTCCACCAAACACCGCCTTGAAGAAAAAGGAATTGGAGCTCTTTGGTCCATGTTTGCACCAACGCTAAGATGAGGTCTGGCCAGTGTACTGAGCCCAATCATCTTCAGCTGCTTCATTATTGATCTGCCTTCAATCTTAAGAGCGATTGTTGTGACACATCAACTGGGCATTGATGAGTAAGCTTTTGGTGAATAGGTCTTGCTCGATAGCATTGCCAATGTCAGGTCCCATCACTTTGCAGGGTGATTACAAAAACAGATTGGGTGGCAGTTATTGTGAACAGGGCATGCCTGGGCAATTCTAGGGTTGATACCAGTGTTGATACCCGTGTTGATACCAGTGTTGCATCTGCACTGGCACAGGCGCAGCATGGTGGCGCGATAGTAGAGTTGCTGCCTTGCAGCTCCGGAGACCCAGGTTCGATCCTGACTGTACGGAGTTTGTACGTTCCCAGTGTGGGTTTCTCCGGGTGCTCCAGTTTCCTCCAACACTCCAAAGACATGCAGATTTGTAGGTTAATTGGCGTCGGAATAAAAAATTATAAATTGTTCCTAGTGAGTAGGATATTGCTAGTATATGGTGTGTCTGCTGATTGGTGCAGAGTTGGTGGGCCAAAGGATCTGTTTCCACTCTGTATCTCTAACGCCTTCAAGTCTAAAGCTTGGTAAGAGGTACAACAGGTTCTGGAGCGCAGGTCTTTGGTAGTGCAGACAGTGAGCTGTCGAGGTCTTTATTTTTCTCATATATTGTGTGTAAAAGCTTTTACATTCTTATCTAAAGTTTCTGGGTTACTTTTTTATTTTACTTGTTCTTGCCTTTTGAGTTTCTTGATCCTCCTTCGTTGAAATCTGAAGTTTTCTCTATCCTCGGGCTTACTGCTCTTCTTGACAACATCATTAGTCTTTCACTTTGATCTGATACTGTCTTTACTTCACTTGCTAAGAAGATGGATCGGTTTCTTTCTTGGGATTCGTGCCGTGAAGGGAAACTCTGCATTGATTCTATAAATGTTACCCATTGCTTTTATGCAGTCATATATTTTAACGGAGTTTCCCTCTCTACAGTAGCCAACGTGCTTCAGAACTTTGTCGCTTCCTCTGTTTAGAGTTGAGACTGAAATCTAAAATCTCAGGGCGGCCCGGTGGTGCAGCGGTAGAGTTGCTGTCTTACAGCGCCAGAGACCCTTGTTTGATCTTGACTATCGGTGCTTGTCTGTATGGAGTTTGTACGTTCTCCCCGTGACCTGCGCGGGTTTTCTCCCACATTCCAAAGACGTACAAGGTTTGTATGTTAGTTGGCTTGGTATAATTATAAATTGTCCCTAGTGTGTGTGGGATAGTGTAAAGGGCCTGTCCCACTTGGCGATTATTTTCAGCGTCTGCCGGCATCATCTCAGTGTCGCCAAAATATTTTGAAACGTTTCAAAATCCAGCGGCGACAAAAAAATGTTGCGACACCTGAAAAAACACCGTGCGTCATACGTCTTCGTGCCGCGTCATGTCGCAAACGTTTCACTGACCTGATACGTCAGTCAATGATGGCGGCAGTCGCCGAAGATATTGCCAAGCGGGACAGGCCCTTGAGTGTGTGGGGATCGCTGGTCGGTGCGAACTCGGTCACCCGAAGGGCCTGTTTCCGCGCTGTATCTCTAAAACAAAACTGAAATCTGCCTTATTTTGATCACCCTTTCCTAAACGTCCCTTAACTACTAGATTATTAATTAACCCCTTCTGATTGCACAAACACTAGATCAAAAACGATGTGTTATCTATCCCTTTGCTTCTCCAACATTCAACTAAGAAAAAAATCTACATGAATTCCCCTCCACATAACAACCATTTTATATCCCATCACCAATCCAAGTATCTCACCTAAATTCTGCATATCCCACGTACCTTCAGCACCACTTTTCACCACTGGTGTACAAGGACGCCCAGATCCTGTTGCACCTTCCCTCTTCCCAGTCTATCGCCATTCCCACATTAATTGGACTTTCTTTGTTCAGAACCAAAGTGCATAACTTCACATTTATCCATGTTAAACTGCATCTGCCACGCATTTGCCCACTCACCCAACTTGTCTACCTCACATTGAAGTCCCTCAGCTATCTCCTCACGGCTCACACTGCCACAGCGGCAGCTTTGTCGCGACGGCAAACATGCAGATGCTACATTTACTCACTCATACAAATCATTAAAATATATTATCAATAGCTGGATCCAAACACTGATCCAGTCTTTACAGGTGGCACCCCACTAAGCACTGCCTACCACCTGTGAAGACTCATTGATCCCCTACTCTGCTTTTCCTGTCTGTTCACTGATTCTCAATCCTTGCCACTATTTCATCCTATTTCCCATGTGCTTTAATTTTGCATATTAATCACCTATCAAAAGCCTTCTGAAAGTCCAAATACTCCACATCCCCTGGTTCTCCCTTATCTATTTGACCAGTCACATTATCAAAAATCTGCAGTTGATTGATTAAGCGCAATTTCCTTTTCATGCGCCCATGTTGACTTTGTACAATCCTGCTGATGTTTTCTAAGTGTTCTGTTGTTTCATCTTTTGTAACAGATTTGTGTATTTCTCCACACCACCGACGTGAGAATTCTCGTCACTTCCATGAAGGGGATGATTACAGTTGAAAACTGGGTGGCACAGTTGCCAATTGGTGGAGCTGTTGCATCGTGGTGCCAGTGTTCGACCCTGGCCTCGGGTGCAGCCTGTGTGGAGTTTGCATGCTCTCCCTGTGACCGCATGAGAGTTTCCTCCAGGTGCTCCGGTTTCCTACCACATCCCAAATGTGTGCGGGTCGGTAGGTTATCTGGCCTGTGTAAATTGTCCCTAGTGAGTAGGATAGAACTAATGTATGGGACATTGTTGGTTGGCACAGACTCGGTGGGATGAAGGGCCTGTTTCCACGTTGTATCTCTAAAACTGAAACTAAAACTTGTCTTGACCGTGGCATTTTCATGAGAAACAAGGAGAATATCTTTGGGCAGATGATCCAAATCTCGGTAGCAAGGTCTCATGGAACATTTTTTAAGGAGGAAAAAGAGGTTTAGCGATAGAGTCCAGAGCTAAAGACCTTGCTAAATTAAGGTATGGCTTTAGTAGTGGAGCTATTACATTTATGGCTCAAGGGCTGGGACATGGGCTGGAATGATTTGTATAACCTCAAATTTATAAAGGATAGATGGAGCGAGGGCAACCTGGATTGTGTTGGAGTAGTCACCTTGAATTAACAAAGCTTGGATGAGATTCAGATGGAGTACCAGTCACAATGAACTCGGAGCAAGAGAAGGCCAATTGACCCCTTGAGTCTGCTTCGCCATTTATTTTAATTGTTACCTCAAAGGAATTTCACCTCTCAACGGTCTTAAACGGGTGACTCCTTATTTTTAAACATTGACTTTTAGTTTTAACAGCTCCTGCAATTGGAAAATCCCTCCACGTCAATCTTGCCATGACTCCTCAGTCAAATCCCCTGTCATTCTTCTAAACTTCAAAGAAAAAACCTAATCGGTCCAATCTGTCATCAGAGGACAACACTCCCATTGCATGTATGGAACAGTGCACTTTCTCTGAATTGCTTCCAATGCACTATCCATCGTTAAATAAGGAGACCTATACTGTGCACCAGGTGAGGTCTCTCGAATGCTTCATATAATTTTCGCATAAGCTCCCCATTTTGCTATTAAAGTTTCCCAAGCAATAAATTGTAACATTCTGTTAGTTTTCATATTTACTTCTTCTCTATGCACCCTAGCGTTTACACCAGAAACCCAGATCTCTCTGCATCTCAGAGCTATACAATCTCTCACCATTTAGATAATTTGCTTTAAAACAGAAATCCTGACAAAATGGACAATTTCACAACTTATCACATTAAATCAGTTTTCCAGATCTCTGCCCACTCACTTATCCTATCTGTATCATTTCACGATCTCCCCAAGTCTTCTTTACCATTTATTTCCCTACATATCCATATATCTTCATCATTTATCAACCATATCTCTGGTGCTTTCATCCAAATCATCTGTATAAATTGGAAATGTTTGAGGCCCCAACATTGAGCCCTGTGGCATAGCACAAAATACATCTTGCCAACTGGACAATAGACCATTGTTAACTGATGAGAGGGGATCTTATAGAAACATATACAATTCTTAAAGAATTGGACAGGCTAGATGCAGGAAAAATGTTCCTGGTGTTGGGGGAGTCCAGAACCAGCAGTCACAGTTTAAGAATAAGGGGTGGGCCACTTCGGACTGATTTGAGGAAAAACGTCTTCACTCAGAGAGTTGTGAATCTGTGGAATTCTCTACCACAGAAGGCAGTGGAGGCCAGTTCACTGGATGTTTTCAAGAGAGATTTAGCTCTTAGGGCTAAGGGAATAAAGGGATATGGGGAAAAAGCAGAAACGGGGTACTGATTTTAGATGATTAGCCATGATCATATTGAATGGCAGTGCTGGCTTGAAGGGCCGAATGGCCAACTCCTGCACCTATGTTTCTATGTTTCTATGTCCCTATCTCTGCTCCCTTTTGACAGCTAATCTTCTATCCATGCCAGTGTGCTCCCTTCCACAACACACTCTTTTATTTTCTGCAATAACACTTGCTGTGGCACCTTTTCAAATGTCTTCTGGTGAGATAAATATTGAGTATCCACTGGCTCCCCTTAAGCATCATACATGATATTTCAAAAACAATTATTTAGTCAGTCAAACATGACTCTCCTTTTGTACAACCTTGATAATTTTATCCACTTACCCTTGAATTTGTTTCTGTCCCCTGCTTTAGACTCTTTAATTATAATTCTGACATTTACCCTGTGATAGATGTTACACTAATTGGCCTGTAGAATCCTGTTTTCTCTCTCCATCCCTTTTTGAATAAGAGAATTACATTTTCTACTTTCCAATCTAATTCCCTTTCTCAGGGGAAATTGAAGCCAACACATCAACTATCTCACCAGCCTTTTCTTTTAAGACGTTTGTTTCATGTCCATGAGGAGCCTGAGACTTGTCAGCCTAGATGCCAACAATTTGCTCAGCATCACTGGATTGCCCAGGTGATTGTAAGTTTCCATTGTTCCTCTCTTCCTTGCAATTCCTTATTTATGGCTTTTCCTCGAATGTTACATGTATCCTCCAAAGTAAAGACCAATGCTATATACCAGCCATCTCCTTGCTATCTATTAATAATTCCCCAAACTCATTTACCATAGGACCATCTCGCACTTGTAAATTATTTTCTTTGTGAAATTATTAATGTCTTGTGAAATTCTAACAATTTGTTTTCACCTTTCTGGCTAGCTGTATCCCATGATCTAATGATTCCTGCCTTGTTAATCTTTCAGTTATTCTTTGCCATTTGTTTCTGTATTCTCTAGGGCCTGTTGGCTGTCAATGCACAATTATATGCTTTTTTTCTTTAAGTTTGTCTATGTCTAACATTTTTATTTAGTCACCCCAGAAGCCGAGTCCTTTCCTGCAACTATTCTTCTTTGCTAAAATGTACCTATGACGCATACTTTGAAAGAGACCTCCTTGGATGCCTAGCATTACATTATAACTGAATGATCCCTTAATTCTTCCTTTTAAAAAAAAAACTCCTCATATTTCACCTTATTTAATTTTGGATATACAGTATTCTAGCATCCCTCAAGATGAATGTTTTGGATGACCTCAAATGAGTATAGAAGTTGGGACAAAAGTTACAGTTGAACAAGACATTGATTAGGCAGCTCTTGGAGTATTATAGACACAAGGAACTGCAAATGCTGGTTTTACCAAAGTGTTGGAGTAACTCAGCGGGTCAGACAACATCTGTGGATTGGTGACATTTTGGGTCAGGACCCTTCCTCAGACGGGGTAAGGGGAAAGGGAGAAATGTGTGTGCATCCAGTGGGGGCACAGGAATGACAGGGAGAAAAAGGAGGGCCATTGTACATCAATAATCTGAGAATTCAATGTTCATTGCATTAGGTTGTAAGCTATCCAAGTGGAATATGAGGTGCTGTTCTTCCAGTTTGTGTGTGGCCTCACTCTTTTCTTGGAGCTTTGTGTTTAATTTTGGTCACCAGGCTATAGGAAAGATGCCTTTCCGATGGGGTATCTTGGTTGGCATGGAAGAGTTGGGCCGATGGGCCTGTTTCTGTGCTATATGGCTCTATGGCTCTGTGACCTCAAGTTTACAATGAACAGAAGAAGCAAAGCTGATATGAAGTGCATTGGAATAGACGCCTGAAATGAACAATGGTTTGGACAAAGTTTGGGGACTAGGTGCCGATCAGATGAAGTAGGGGCGGGAGAAGGCTGTTTGACTCCTCCATCCTGTTCCACCATCCAATGACAACATGACTGGTCCAATTAAAGCTTCAACTCTGCATCTCCCTATCCCCGGAAATTCTTTATCCCTTTGCTCATCAGGCATCCATCTACCTCTGATTCAAAATATTCAAAGACTTGACTTTGAGATCCCAGGATGGTTCATCGGGAATCTCTGGGAGAGATGAGAAAAGCCTCATCTCTGTCTTAAATGGACAAACCTTTATTTTTCAACAGTGAACTGGTTCAAGATCCTTACGCAAAACATCTTCTCCACATCCACTGTGAAGACCCTGCAAAAATGTATACGTTTTGATCAAGTTCATTCCATCTCTTCGAAATGCCAGTGCGCAGAAGCTGAGTCAGAGATTCAGGATGTGGATACAAAGGACAGCAGATGCTGGTTGACAAAAAGATACATAAAGTGCTGGAGTAACACGGGAGGCCAGACAGCATCACGGGAGCTCAGACTGTATATGGAGAAGTGCATTTTGAGACATTCGCAATACATCTCCTGCCTGAAACGTCACCTATACAAAGATGCTGTCTAATACGTTGAGTAACTCCAGCACTTTGTGTCTTTTTAGTCAGTTCATACAGTTGTACAGCATGGAAACAAGTCCAATTCATCCATACCAATCAAGTTGCCTCACTGAGCTAGCACCACTTGCCTGCGTTTAGCCCAGATCCCTCCTAATCATTCCTATCCATAGACACGTTCAAGTGTCTGTCAAATATTATAACTGTACCCACCTCTATCACGACTTCTGGCAGTCCGTTTCATATACACATCATCCTCTGTGTGAATAATTAGCCCTTCAAGTCCCTTTTAAATATTTCCCCTCTCACCTTAAACCTATGCCCTCTCATTTTAGACTTCCCTATCCTGGGAAAAGATTGTGGCTATTCACCTTACTGAAGACACCTTACTGTGTCTCTCAAGGTGTTAGAAACATATAAGATCATCCTGCAGCCTCCTAAGTGCTGGGGGGGGGGGGGGGGGGGGGGGGGGGGGCGCGGAGAGACCTAGCCTATCCAACTCTCCATATAACTCAAACTCTCTGGACCTGGTATCATCCTCATTAATCTTCTTCTGCACCCTTTCCAGCTTAATGACAATTTTACTACAGCAGAGCGATCAGAAAGCTACACAGTATTCCAATGTGGCCTTGCAAACAGCTTATACAGCTGTAAAATGATATCCCAACCTGTGTACTCAGTATCTTATCCATTGAAGTCATGCACGCCAAATTTCTTCTTTGCCACCATTTGTACTGGTGTCGCCATTGTCATGGCTTTATACCTGCACTCCTAGTACTCTCTCTTCTACAACACTCCCCAGGGCCCTGGTTTGTCGTACAAAACACACCACACATTTATCAGAATGACCTTCCTCGGCCCATTGGCCCAGGTCATCAACCTCCCATTGTAATCTCAGGTAACCTTCTTCACTCTCCACTGTACCAACAATGTTAATGTCATCTACATGGTGACTAACCTTGTTCTTTGCATTCATTGAAATCATTCCAGAAATAGCAGATGCCTTAGTGATAATTTTTCAAAACTCTTTAGATTCTGGAGTAGTTCCTGAGGATTGGAGGGTAGCTAATGTAACCCCACTTTTTAAAAAGGGAGGGAGAGAGAAAACGGGGAATTACAGACCAGTTAATCTAACATCGGTAGTGGGGAAACTGCTAGAGTCAATTATTAAAGATGGGATAGCAGCGCATTTGGAAAGTGGTGAAATCATTGGACAAAGTCAGCATGGATTTACGAAGGGTAAATCATGTCTGACGAATCTTATTGAATTTTTTGAGGTAACTAGTAGAGTGGATAAGGGAGAAGCAGTGGATGTGTTGTATTGGGACTTCCAGAAGGCTTTCGACAAGGTCCCACACAAGAGATTGGTATACAAACTTAAAGCACACGGTATTGGTGGTTCAGTATTGATGTGGATAGAGAACTGGCTGGCAGACAGGAAGCAAAGAGTAGGAGTGAACGGGTCCTTTTCAGGATGGCAGACAGTGACGAGTGGGGTGCCACAAGGCTCAGTGCTGGGACCCCAGCTATTTACAATATACATTAATGATTTGGACGAGGGAATTAAATGCAACATCTCGAAGTTTGCGGATGACACAAAGCTGGGGGGCAGTGTTAGCTGTGAGGAGGATGCTAGGAGGCTGCAGGATGACTTGGATAGACTGGGTGAGTGGGCAAATGCATGGCAGATGCAGTATAATGTGGATAAATGTGAGGTTATCCACTTTGGTGGCAAAAACAGGAAGGTAGACTATTATTTGAATGGTGACCGATTAGGAAAAGGGGAGATGTAGCGAGACCTGGGTGTCATGGTACACCAGTCATTGAAAGTAGGCATGCAGGTGCAGCAGACTGTGAAGAAAGCGAATGGTATGTTGGCATTCATAGCAAAAGGATTTGAGTACAAGAGCAGGGTCGTTCTACTGTAGTTGTACAGGGTCTTGGTGAGGCCACACCTGGCGTATTGCGAACAGTTTTGGTCTCCTAATCTGAGGAAAGACATTCTTGCCATAGAGGGAGTACAGAGAAGGTTCACCAGACTGATTCCTGGGATGGCACGACTTCCATATGAAGAAAGACTGGATGGACTCGGCTTGTACTCGCTGGAATTTAGAAGATTGAGGGGTGATCTCATAGAGACTTACAAAATTCTTAAGGGGTTGGACAGGCTAGATGCAGAAAGATTGTTCCCGATGTTGGGGGAGTCCAGGATAAGGGGGTCACAGTTTAAGGATAAGGGGGAAGTCTTTTAGGACCAAGATGAGAAAATCGTTTTTCACACAGAGAGTGGTGAGTCTGTGGAATTCTCTGCCACAGAAGATAGTTGACGCCAGTTCGTTGGCCATATTTAAGAGGGAGTTAGATGTGGCCTTTGTGGCTGAAGGGATCAGGGGGTATGGAGAGAAGGCAGGTACGGGATACTGAGTTGGATGATCAGCCATGATCATATTGAATGGCGGTGAAGGCTCGAAGGGCCAAATGGCCTACTCCTGCACCTAATTTCTATGTTTCTATGTTTCTATTACCATAAAGAATGAACACCAATCCCTGTGGCAAACCAATTGTTTCAGGCCTCCAGTCTGAAAAACAACCTTCTACCGCCACGTTCAAACCGATATAGTAGCCAATCGGTTAGCTCACCCTGGAACCCATGTTGTCTAACCTTCCAGACCAGTTTACCATGAGATACCTTGTCAAAGGCCTTGCTAAAGTCCGCCACACCTGGCTTGTAACACCTCTTTGTCACCTCTTCAAAAAGTTCAATCAAATTCATGAAACACCATTTCCCACATACAAAGGCATGCTGACTATCCCTAATCAGTCCTTGCTTTTCCAATTGCACGAAGGCCCTATCTCTGGGAATCCCACTACTAACATTATAGCTAATCTATTCTCATAAGACAACCTGCCCAGTCCAGGTGAGATGCAGCTTCACAAATCTCTATAGTAGCTAAAGCATAACTGTCCTACTATTGTACTGATGTTGCTGCAGCTTCACTCAGTAAGGCCAGTAGAAAGTATTCCATCAGATTGGGGCAGCGCAGTGGAGCATCTGTAGAGTTGCGGCTTTACAGCGTCAGAGACCTGGGTTCAATCCGGTGTTCTCTCTGTACGGAGTTTGCATGTTCTTCCTGTGACCACGTGGGTTTTC
Source organism: Okamejei kenojei (assembly GCA_035221665.1). Lineage (NCBI taxonomy): Eukaryota > Metazoa > Chordata > Chondrichthyes > Rajiformes > Rajidae > Okamejei > Okamejei kenojei. The sequence goes on from CM069153.1 coordinate 38,077,867, forward strand.
TCCGGGCACTCTGGTTTCCACCCACTCTCCAGGGACATGCAGGTTTGTAGGCTAATTGGCTTTAGTAAAATTGTAAAATGTCCCTAGTGTGTGGGATAGTGCTAGCATAAGGGGTGAGCGAATGGTCGGCGCTGTCTTGGTGGGCCGAAGGGCCTGTTTCCGCGCTGTCTCTCTAAAGTCTAAAAGATTCATGATGGGCACTGGAGAGGTTTTGGGAAGCCAGAAGCCGCAGGATATCCAGCTTCTGGCATGCTCATGTCCCCAAGTATTTATCTACCTGGCCCAGTTGCCGTTTTAGTCAATGGTGGCCCTGAAATTGTTGGGGGTGGGAAACTCCTTACCCATTCTTGTGAATTTGCCATTGAATGCCAAACAGATAAAATAGAGATACATTTAGATGATTATCACTTGGCAAGCATTGGAAGATTTAGTTATCGAGCTAGGTGAATGGAACATGAAATAATTGAGCATCTGTAGTGTTAGGTTTCAACTGACAATTACAGCTAAAATGTGAAATGCAGTTATCAGCTAATTTAGCAGCCCTACATTCCATAGCCTTCCGAAAACAAGTTTCCAGATCCGTTATCTCCACACACCTGTGATCATTGCCTGGGAATGCAGTCTTTCCTAGGCTATTCTATAGGAAAGTGTAACGTTGGCAAACACAACACAACAGCAATAGCTGGATAGACCCCCTGCTGCTCGTAGCGCAAAAACATTGCAGACAAGGGGGGCTTTTAATTGGCTCGGGGAGGATGCGTGGCGCGGTCTGCTCTGATAACAAATGTCATAAAGGATGGCGTTGGGCACCCTTTCGGTGAGAGAACCTCAGATTACGACCGTGTCGCGAACGATGCCAGGTGATCAAGGACGAAACATCCTGTGGCGTGTTCTGATGAGTTTGCGTGTTTACGTGAGCGTATGTAGAAACACTCTGCGGCATGCTCTGCTGCGTACTCCAGGTTTGCGAGTGCGTTCGTGGATGTTCGGGGATACGTGAGTGTATGTGCCTTATTCAGTAGTGTAATAAATTACTGAGTGAACCAAAACTGTTTCTGAATCCAGTGATTTATCGAACACAACAGCATCATAACAAGTTTCTTCTTCAATCCTAGAATCCTGCAGTGTAGGAAGAGGCTACTCGGCCCATTCCACCTGTGCTGCCCCCTTCCTCGGCAAGAGACCTCTAATGTGTTCCAAGATGCGCAAAAGGAAGCCAATGCTTTCCTTTTTCACTTGGCGCTTGTGGATTCAAGGACAATCAGAGTAGCCAGAGGAAGTAGCTTCAGTGGATTTTGTGGAGGCAACACAAAGTGGTGGAGGAAACAAATGTTTGAGGCGACGAATGTGGCACCAATTGAGTGAGCTACTTTGGCCTTAATGGAATGTGAAGGAAAACGTTCCATCATTTTAGTTTAGTTTAGAGATACAGCATGGAAACAGGCGCTTCAGCCCGTCTAGTCCATAGTCCATCAATTACAGGTTCACATTAGTTTTACGTTATCCCACTTTCTCATCCACTCTCTGCATTTTGGAGGAAATTTACAGGGGCCAATTTAACCTACAAACCCACACACCTTTGGGATGTGGGAGAAAGCCGGAGCGCCTGGGGGAAACCCACGCGGTTGCAGGGAGAACGTGCAAACTCCACCCAACAGCACCTGAAGTCAGGATCGAACCCGGGTCTCTGGCGCCATTAGGCAGCAGCTCTACAAGGAACTGCAGATGCTGGTTTACACAGAAGATAGACACAAAACACTGGAGTAACTCAGCAGGTCAAGCAGCACCTCTGGAGAAAAGGAATAGGTGACGTTTCGGATCGAGACCCTTCATCAAACAGGATCTAATGAATGGTCACGACCCGAAATGTTACCTATTTCTTTTCTCCCGAGATGCTGCCTAACCCGCTGAGATACTCCAGCGTTTTGCGTCCAGCTCTAATAGGAGCGCCACTGTGCCACCCAACTTGAGTCTTGTAGACAAAGGCAAGGCTTTGGGTAACAGTACAAGTGACTCATCACAGGTTACCTACCCTCTAAGCTATTCTTGTTTCTGTGGTGGGAACAATTAGTTTGGGGTCAATGGTGACCCTCAGGATGATGATGATGCAGAGGGACATGGAAATGGTAATGTCACTTAATGCCAACACAGGGACCTCGGTTGGTTTGGCCTGATCGGATAAAGGTGTCAGATTTTCCTCCTTGAAGGAATTAGTGAATCAGGTATTAAATATATATATACATATAATAATCTTGCAGTTTTACATTACATTTACATGCACTGGGCTGTCCTCGGTCCAACTTGGAGCAAATGGGAGATCTCTTGCCGAGGAAGGGGTAGGGAGGAATTAGTCCCACTGTCTGGGGGTAGCACAGGCGGAACGGGCCGAGTGGCTTCTTCCCACACTGCAGGATTCTAAGATCGAAGAAGAAACTTGTTAAGATGCTCAATTATTTCAGCTCCAGCATTTATCCAGCATCATAACCAAATCTGCCAGAGCTTGCGTTTGCTCAGCAGGGGGGTCCGGGGAGACTGAGAGACTCCCCGCCCTCTTCTCCCCCCAACCCAAACCCCCTTCCCTCTGCTGCCTGCCCCTCTCACACTCAAAGCAGCATCGTTGCTGAATCCTTGGCTGGCACCGGGCTGGTTAAACGGGCGATTTGCTGGATTTTTTGCTGCTGGTTTAATAAACACAACACACACACACACAGAGCTACACACCTTGTAAGTCAAGTCGTGGATCTCACTGCTGGACCTGGAGCGGTGCAAGGGAGACTTGGGGGATCCATTTGGCAGTTCGATGTTGCTGTGGGTCGGATGGGAACTCTTTTTGCGAGGCATGGTTAGCTTGAAGGAAAGGAAGTCAAATCTCTAGCGAGAGGGGAACGGCGTCGCGGCGGTAGAGCCGCCCCGGGGTTCGGCCCACTCTGGCCCGGGTTAGAGACAGGGAGCAGTGGGCACAGGGAGGTCCATTGGCCAGAGCCGACTGCGGGATCCGGCTCCCGTCTCGCCGGCCGGGTGTGTGCAGTGCCGACCTCCCCCAGTCCCTTTCTCATCCACAGGTGATCATCACAACTATAGCAGAGGGAGGGAGGGAGGGGCTGGAGCATCTGTCATCACAGCTCAGGCATTTTAGTTTCAGTTTAACTCTCACAGGAGCAGCGAGCTCCAATCTTGGGCTCGAACCAGACAAGTCTCCTCCCTGCCTCAAATCCGGGCCGAATCTCCAGGGTCAAATGCCGCCCAAATAGACTCCTGCTTATCTCAGCCTTTCTCTCGGTACACCCCGTCCCTCCGTGATTCTTCTTCCCTCTACATTCCCCTTCTCTGACCCTCAATTTCCCCCTCCTTTCCCGCTCCACCTCCAATATATCCCCCTTCATATTCTCCCCCCTCCTCCAACCTTTCCCTCATTCCACTCCTCTCCTCCCCTGCCTTTCTCCACATAAACCATTCCCCCACATCTCCTCCTACCTCCATCCATCAATGATACTACCCTCCATCCTGCACCCCACCTCCTGCATCACAATTTCTCCTCTGCCCTTCTTCAATGCTCCATCCACCCTTCCCTCCCCAGACAACAGTCTCCTCCTCCCACACACACCTGTTCACCCCTCCACCCCTGCTCCTAACTTCTCCTCGCCCTCACCTATTCTATGTCCAATGCCCTCGTTTGTTCTTCACAAACTTGCTAACCAATTATTTGAGCATTAAATCCCCATGATATCTCCTCCATCTCCACATTGTATAACAGCTGGGAATCCCCCACCCTATCTAAACAGGAGCAGGAGTCATCCACCAAACCTGCCCCACTGTTCAATACGATTGTGATAGCTTCAACCCCTCCTCTGTGCCCATTCCCCATAACACTCAGTCCCTGTCCTTCCAAATATTTACCTATCTCCACCTTAAACATGTCTAATATTCAAGCCCGCATCACCCTTCAGGGGCACAGAGTTCAGGTGATTCGCTGCCCTCTGAGAGATGGAATATCTTTGCAGCTCCGTTTTAAATGACCGGCCCTTATTATGTACCCCTTGTTCGTGATTCTCCTACCCAGTGCAGAGAAAATCTGAAGCTGCTGCGTGAACTGACTGATCCTGCCCTTGATCAGCATTTCCACCCACTCACACTCCCTAAGCTCGGCACTGCCTAGCCTGTGGGTTGTGGTTCTCAAGTACCATCCGGGGCCTCGTGCAGGGAAACTGAAGAGTGCTGCATCGTGAAAGGATATACTTAAAGTTAGCCATTGTAGACGTTACGGTACTATTAAAAAAAAACCGGGACACAGGCACAACAACATCAAATATAGGTGACGAATAAAAAGGAACTGCAGATGTTGGTTCATACCACTAAGATAGACACAAAATGCTGAAGTAACTCAGTGAATCAGACAGCATCTGTGGAGAGAAAGGACAACGTTTTGTGTTGGGACCCTTCGTCAGACTGAACGCAGGGCACCCTATCCTTGCCAGGTGGGGCACCCCTTAATTTCAGTCTGATGAAGGATCCCGACCTGAAACGTCACCCATCCTTTTTCTCCAGAGATGCTGCCTGACCCTCTGAGTTACTCCAGCACTTTGTGCCCATCTTCAGAACTGGCTGAACAGGCATAGAATATTGAGCAATAAAACAGAAGGCGAGAAGAACTCAACAGGATACAAAATATGTCAGTTAACATTTCATGTCGAGACCCTGAATCAGGACTCATTCATCCAACTTTATACAATCTTCCTTTACTTCTGTCTTCCCCACATTGTAGGCACTAATATTTAAAGCAATTAATTACAAATGGACTTTACAGCTTCTCGAGGAAGTGTGAAAGTGTTGTCTTAGTACAGCATCTTTCTTTTTAACCCTTCCCCCACTGCCTAATGACTCTTGTAAATATAGAGAATTTTGGGTGTTTAAAATAACAAGTAGATGTGGGTATTTATGGACTGTGATCGAGAATGGAAACTTGAGATAGTTTCTGTCCTCTCACAATCAGGCTCTGGGGTCAGATTCAATTCTTGCCTCTTTACCTGTGCACCAGGTTTTGACTTTGTTGTATACACAAGTAGGACAAAGCCCTTCAGTATTCTGTAGGAATTGGCTGAGACCCGGTTGGTACCACTCTTGCCCAAGAGTGGAGGTGGTTTGTGTTCAATGGGTTCACCCCAGTCAGCTTTATGTAATCCCCAATTCCCTAAAGGGCAGCATGGTGGCGCCACTATGGCACGAGTGGGGGACTGATTTGTGGAAATTTGGGGGAAAGAAATGTCTAAACTGTATTGATCTATTGTACAGCCTCCGAAAATGTCGGATGGATTTTCCGCAAGGTTAATGTATTGTATATATTTATCATTCGAATAAAGTATATTTTGAAATTTAGAAAAAAAAAAAAAAAAAGCAGCTGTAGAGTTGCTGCCTTATAGTGCCACAGACCTGGGATCGATCCTGACTACGGGTGCTGACTATACAGAGTTTGTAAATTCTCCACACGGCCGCATTCATTTTCACCGGGAACTCCGGTTTCCTCCCACATTTCAAAGGTTTGTAGGTTAATTGACTTCAGTAAAAAAAAAAAATGGTAAAGTGTCCCTAATGTGTAGGATAGTGTGAGTGTACGGGGATCGCTGGTCGACATGGAATTGATACGCCTCAGGGCCCGTGCCTCGTAAAATAAAGCAAAAAAAATTAAACTACCATTGAGCTAGGTGACTTGCTTGCTAATGGCACTAATGAACTACTGGGGGGGGGGGGGGGGGGGCTACACCATTAGTTTTTGCAATCATCATTAATAAGATCAGATATTGTTTTCCAAATCATTAACTAGAGTCATGGAGGTGTAGAGCTATGCAGCATGGAGACAGAGCCTTTTCCCACCACGTCTATACTGACCCCTTTTTCTCACATTCAGGCCAAATCTATTTACACCATTATTATTTCAGTCTAAACTCCTCTCGTATCTGATTCTATCACCTCCTCTGGCAGCATGCCCCACATATCGCCCAGTCTTTGTGTGAAAAACCTATCCCTAAGATCTCTTTTAAATCTCCATCCTCCCAATTTAAACCTCTCGATTTTGATACCCTTATCATGGAAAAAATTCAGACCATTTCCCCCATCTATGCATTTTGTAAACATTTATTTCCATCAGGTTCACTTCTCAGCCTTCTTTGCTCCAGGGAAAATGAGCCCAGCCTATCCAATCTCTTCCCATAATTAAAGTCCTTCATTCGAGGCAACATTCCGGTGAATGTGGCTACACTTTCTCTAGTGCAATCACAGCTCTCTAATGGTGTGGTGACCAGTACTTTAATATTAGTGCTGTGGCCTAACTAATGTTTTACAAAGTTGCAACGAAAAATCCAAACACTTAGATTCTATGGCCCACCCTATGAAGGCAAGAATGCCATACGCCTTGTAGAAACAAGGAACTGCAGATGCTAGATTACAAAAGAAGACACAAAGTGCTGGAGTAACTCAGCGGCATCTCAGGAGAATCTGGATAGGTGATGTTTCGGGTTGGGATCTTTCTTCAGACTGATGCCGTTGGCCTTCTTCAACAGCCACTCTCAGGGAACTATGGACTTGAATCCCTAGGTCTCTCTATTCATCAACAATTTTGCCATCCTATCATTTACTGTATATGTCCTACTCCTATCAGATTTCCTAAAGTGCATCACCTTACAGCTGTCAGGATTCAATTCTATCTGCCAGCATTCCACCCAACTTTCTAACTGACCTTCGATAATCTTCATCATTCTCCACACCACCACCAATTTCCATGTCATCTGCAAACGTACTAATCATACCTCCCACAACCCACATTCATATCCAAGTCATTAATGCATATCATAAACAGCAAAGGTCCCAATTACTAATCCCTATAGCACACTACTAGTCACAGACTTCCAATGAGAAAAATGAACTGAATTTTATATTCAGTAACTGCCTGGTGGAAATGTGAACTCAAACCTATTGAAGGTCAGTGCAGGTACCTGGATTACAGTTCATCAACTTCACTGTCGCCAACATTTGCCCATCAGCCACTTCAGTAAACATGATCTGGCTTTTCACGCATTGTGGCTGTTGAGACCTGGAACACTGGGCAAATCTTCTGCTACATTCCCAATGGTCCCTGCACCAAACAGGACTCTATTAAACGCAAATAATGTATTTCTCTCTTGTCCATTTTCAAGATCCCTAACAACCCATTTCTTCGCCTGCCAGCTTGTATTTATCTCTAAGTAACGCTTTTGAAAAAACAACTCATTGATAAACTCCCATCTCTTGGCATCACCCAACATGGTACTGAGTCATAAAGAGGCTCTTGGATAAATCTCTACCTTATGCTGTTAGTTGGTCTCAAATTATGGTGGCTAAAAAGACGGAATGAAGAAATAACTCACATTTGTATCATGTTTTCCACAAACACAGAACTATCCAAATAGGTTTACAGCCGAAACATTCCTTTTGAAGTGTAAAACATAGCAGACAAATTTGGTGCAACAAGCTTCCACAAGCTGGAAGGAGATAACGAGCAGTAAAAAATGCTTTTAATGAGGATTGTTGCAAAATAAATATTGGCTAGGTCCTGGATTAGAACATGACTATGTTTGTTCAAAGTCATGCCATGGCATGAGTTTTTCCTTTGCAGGCATCTGAAGGGTAACCTCAAGCCCAGACCTTATTTCAACAGCGCTTTAGAACAGAATACCCAGAGGTAACCTCAAGCCGAGAAAATGTGCTACGATCCCTGCAGTTGAACTTGACAGCAGAACCTTATAACCTGCTGGAAAGAGTGCTACATTGCACAGTAGCTGCTGCCTAATAGAGTCATAGAGTCATACAGCGAGGAAACACGCCCTTTGGCCCAAGCAACCAACATGTCGCCCACACCAGCCAACATGTCCCAGCTACACTAGACCCACCTGCCTGCACTTGGCCCATATCTCTCTAAACCTGTCCTATCCATGTACCTGTCCAATTGTTTTTTAAACGTTGCAATGGCCCCATCCTCAACTACCTCCTCTGGCAGCTCGTTCCATACACACTCCACCCTTTGTGTGAAGAAGTTACTCCTTAGATTACTATTACTATTAAATCATTTCCCCCTCACTTTAAACCTATGTCCTCCGGTTCTTGATTCCCCTAGTCTTGGCAATAGACTCTGTGTCTATTCCTATCATGACTTTGTACACCTCTATAAGATCAGCCCTCATTCTCCTACTTTCCAAGGATAGGAGTCCCAGCCGACTCAACCTCTCCCTATAGTTCAAACTCTCGAGTTCTGGCAACATCCTCGTAAATCTTCTCTGTACCCTTTCCAGCTTGACAATATCTTTTTGATAACATGGTGCCCAGAACAGAACACAATCATCAAGACATTACGTGATCAGGGCGGGAAGGGCGATGCAGTGATGTAAACACTAGCTACAGGTTTCTATTCTTGGCCAGAGATCAGTAGACCTTTGGGTCTACTTTCCCCATAATGCACGAAAGACGTGATTGTGCTGGAGAGTGCGCGGAGGAGGATTCATCAGGATGTTGGATTTCTCTGGCGTGAAGGAGGCGGAGGGGTGACCGGATGGAGGTGGGAGGGGGATAGATGAGGGGAAGCATGGAACATAGAACAGTACAGCACAGGAACTGGTCCTTCAGCCCACAATGTTAGTGCCCAACATGATGCCAAGTTAAACTGATCTCTTCTGCCTGTACATGATCCGTATTCTTCTACTACCTTTACTCCCATGCGCCTATCTAAAAGCTTCTTAAACACCACTATCGTATATGCCTCCACCACCACCCCTGGCAATGCGTTCGATGAATCCGCAACTTCCTCCGTGAAAGATTTGTCCTGCGCATCTCCTCTCCTCTAAACCTTTCCCCCTCTCACCTTATAGCTGCGCCCTCTAGTGACAGATATTTCCACCCTGCGATAAAGGTTCTGATTGTCTACCCTATCTATGCCTCTCATAATCTTATATAATTTTAGATAGTAAGCAACTTCTCCCCGTGGTGGTGGTGTCTACAACACGGCATTGATATGAGGTAGGAAGTATTAGGGGGGGGGGGGGGGTTTCACACAGTGAGTCATTGGAATCTGGAACAAACTGATGGAGGCAGGTACTCTTATCATATTTAAGAAGTATCAAGATAAGCACTTAAATCACATGGGTTACTTAGGCTAAATACCTAACGGAGGGTAAATAATACTTGTACAGATAAGTGCAATGGTTCGCATGGGCATGGTGGGCTGAAGGGCCTGTTCAGTGCTATGTGGCTCTATGGATAATAAAGGAATCAAGGATTTAGAGTAATACAGCATGAAAACAGGCCCTTCAGCCCAACTTGCCCATGCTAACTAACATGTCCCATCTAAACTTGTCCTACCTGCCTGCATTTGGCCCATGTCCCTCTAAACATGTCTTATCCGTGTACCTGTCTAATTGTTTCTCAAATGTTGCAATAGTCCCTGCCTCAACTACTTCCTCTGGCAGCTCACTTCATAAACCCATCACGCCTTGTGTGAAAAGTTACCCCTCAGGTTCCAATTAAATCTTTCCCCACTCACCATAAACCGATATCCTCTCCTTCTTGACTCCCCTAATCTGGGTAAAAAACTGTGCATTTACCCTATCTATTCCTCTCATGATCTTATACATTATAAGATCACCCCTCATCCTCCTGCTCACCAAGGAATAAAGTTCTAGACTGCTCAGCCTCTCCCTATGCCTCAGGCCCTTGAGGCCTGGCAACATCCTCGTAAATATTTTCTGCACCCTTTCCAGCTTATCAACGCTGATATGTGATCAGTGCAGGAAAGTGGCGCTGAGGTAAAAGATCAGACGTGGTCTTATTGAATAGTGGAGTATCCTTGAGGGTCAAATAGTCTAAAATTGCTTCTATTTCTTATGTTCTTATCGAATCCATAAGACAAACTGTTAATATTGACCAAATTAAAGACCCTATAAAATGGAGAATCCCTGCATTTGTCAGAATTGCTTAACCTTTGTCAGTGGAAAATTACAGGCTGTGGATGGCGCCGACCAGTTTGAGCCTCAGATTGATATGCAGGATGGTGAGAGATCCAGGTGCTCTCCTCATTTCCCCTTAATTGATAATATGTAGTAAAACTCTGTAAATAAACTTAAATGCATTGATATGATTGGATTGCTGCAAAGGGGTTGTAAATAAAGTAAATAATGTTGCAAGACACTTACCCTGCTGTTTGTTGATTGGCCAAAGTGTTAAGCCCTGGCAGAATTGTTTTGAGTTCCAGGATAAATGTTGCATTATTCAGTTAGTTAGCTTCCTTCCAGAAGCTTCAGCCAGAAACATTGTATGGAAGACATTGTAATTGGTTTGGGGAACTGTCAATCATGTATTGACTTAATTAATATGTTTGATTGGACTGTAAAGAGACCACCCCTATGCAGTTCGGCCCCTCAAGGTTCGTGGACCTATAAAAGGTAGCCCCATTTTAGATCGATGTCGATCTTCTGGAGGGACGCTTGGGACTGCGTGACCTTTTGGAGTGTGTCTGCTTGCACGAGGCTGAAGGGCTTGGCCAGGCAAGGACAAGGATCAAACCCACAGTGGTTTAGGTATCGTATAGGGGAATTTAGTGTTCATTCTAAAAATAAAGTTTAGTTGGTCCAGTGCTTGAGTCAGTGTTTTTTACTGAACTAGACTAGGGGGGTAAGCTTTAGAAGAGCATATTTACACCACTGCTGAAGTTGGACACGCACCAGTGTCAGGCGAGGGAGTGAATGGTTCATCTCTCTCCGATGTTTCGACACGTGGTCAAGTCCCTGTCCATGGGGAATGGGATTCGGGAAAGGTTCTGAAGGAGATGGGGAGAAAGAAAAGGAACCAACATCTCGTGGAGTCGCTCAGCAACTGGTGGCCTCCCAGGCTTTGAGCAAAAGGTGAAGAAAGGGGAGCTTGTACATCAGAGGATTGTTCCTGCCCAATTCAGTCTGAAAGCTCCGTGATCCAAACCTGAAACACCTCTTGGTTTAAGTGGCTGCCAGCAGACCACCCCCTCCCTTCACCCCCACCCCCACCCCCTACCCAGGCTCAGTGCTCAGTCTCTGAGACAACCTGTTGCTTAGCAACTTACAGACTCTCGCTCAGCATCTGAAAGTTAAAATGGATTCGATGTTTATAATGTCTAGCAATCATGAGATCATTTAATATTCGAATCTCTCGGTGGGGAAGAGGAGAAAATTGTATTTCGGAGGAGCTACCTAAAATTAAATCTGGCAGCTTTGTCCATTTTCCTCCCCTCTGGCAGACGGTTGTGGAAGATGTGAATTTATTACTCCCTGGAACCTGTTATATAGACATGATGCAGTTTATGGCACAGAGTTGAATAAACCTAAATCACTCGGGTTTAATTTCTGCCTTGAGTGACTTAGAATCACAGAGTCATACAGTGTTGAAATAGGCCCTTCAGCCCAACCTGCTCACGCCTACTAACATGTCTCACCTATGCTAGCCCTACCTGCCTATGTTTGGCCCATATCCCTCTAAACATATCCGATCCATGTACCTGTCTAAATGTTTCCTAAATGTTGTGATACTACCTACCCCATCTACCTCCTCCAGCAGCTCATTCCATACAACCACCCTCTTTGTATAATAACCTTACCCTTCAGGTTTCTATTAAATCTTTCTCTTCTCACCTTAAACTTGACTCCGGTTTGGAGTGGGAGCGGAGGTGGGGGTTGGTGGTGGGAGCAGGATGGGTGCATGAAATACAGGAGATTTCGGTTGATATACGGGGTGAAGGGACTTGGTAAAAGGTGACAGAGGTTGATGCTGGAGGATTGTTTATGTAATTGGAAGCCTGTGACTCATGGTGAACCACTAAAATGAGTGCTGGGGCATGTTTCAGTTACCAGGAGAGACTTAATATGTTTGATTTCCTTTGAATTTCCTTAAGTGCCCAAGATGAGAGACCACATATTTAAGGTGGATTCAGAGAGAATCTATGAAAGAATTTTCCACTCAGGGGATGGTTGCAATCTGCAACTCACAGCTTGAGAAGGTGGTAGAGTTAGTGCAGTGGGGTGGCATGGTAGAGCTGCTGCCTTATGCCCCTGTCCCACTTAGGAAACCTGAACGGAAACCTCCGGAGACTTTGTGCCCCACCCAAGGTTTCCGTGCGGTTCCCGGAGGTTTTCGTCCTCCGGCAACCACCTTCAACTAGCATCGCAACCGGCTTCGACTAAAAAATTACCGATTTTAAAAACGGAGACCACTTTCGACCATAAGGGAGACTGACAAAAATCTCCGGGAACCCCCAGGAACCGCATGGAAACCTTGGGTGGGGCGCAAAGTCTCCAGAGGTTTCCCTTCAGGCTTCCAAAGTGGGACAGGGGCATTACAGTGCCAGAGACCCGGGTTTGGTTCTGGCTATGGGTGCTGTCTGTACGGTTTACGCGCTCTCCCCGTGACCACGTGGGTTTTCTCCGGGTGCTCCGTTTTACTCCCACATTCCAAAGACATGAAGGTTTGTAGGTTAATTGGCTTCTGTAAATTGTCGATAGTGAGTAGACAGAACTTGTACATGGGTGATCGCTGGTCGGCGCAGACTTAGTGGGCCGAAGGGCGTGCTTCTTTGCTGTATCTCTAAACTAAACTAAACTAGACAGAGACTCTCGCATATTTTAAGAAGTATAGAAGGCTATGGTCCATAGGCTGGAAAGTGGGCTTAATACAGATAGGTACTTAATGGTCAGTATTGGCCAAGTGGCCGAAGGGCCTGTATGATTCATTGACTTTATATATCCCACTCCTTAACTGCCTAACGTAAGCTTTTTGTCACATGTCTTAATATTTCCTTGTTCAACTTGGCCTCAAATTTTCTTTTAATATGCTACTGTGAATCATCTTTGGATGTGTTACTACATTAGGTACACTGCATATGTTGTTGTCTGAGCTTAAATATCACTCTCTCTGATACTGGAGGATAGCCAGTAAGTTAAACTAATGAAATGCTTTATTCAAATAGCAAACTTACAGAGAGAGAGAGAGAGAGATAGAGCTTAAAATTCGTAAAGGGGCATTCGTACATAGACCAAACATGTTACATCTCTTTTTGGGTAAAATAAAAAGGAAAAAATAAATTTCCCAAATAACTTTCTGGTTTCCATGTGCTTTATATCCTGTGCATGCAGAGGTAAATCCTTGAACCCTTACAGATCATAGTGAATGGTTTCTTCTCAATCTGCCTGTAAACCATTACCACATTCATCACATTTCTGCTGTGTGTGCTAACATCTGACCCTCCTGCAGGACTATTGCTCCAAGACCTTTCTCTGAGGCATCGCCAAGTGTTGTCAGCTTCTTTCTCTTATTAAAGTTTTGCAACCCAAGTTCTATTGTGACTGTAGTTTGTTTGTGCAATTATTCGGTAGAGCCATTCAACATCTTTCGCAGTTAGCCCTTTGAGAGGATCACATGACACAGGGAGATGGGGCAGGGCCATGCTCAGATAGTTGACAAATCCCAGAAACTCTTGAACTCCTGTACCACCCGTTGGGATTAACATCTTCCTCGCTATCTTGCCTTTGGATGGATTTACTTCATTCTGAGGTTTGCTTTCCATTGCTCCTCCTTGCATCTGTTCCACAGAGCGCTCAGATTCTTCCCATGATCTAGCCCAGTCCTATCAATGATCATTGTATGACTCTGCGGTTCTATAATCAACTACGGCTCAGCCGTGAATTTCAACAGTTGCTGGAATTCCTCTGATCCTGGATTGATTCCCAGAAAGGATTCTTATGACATAGAACATAGAACAACACAACACAGGAACAGGCCCTTTGATCCACAATATCTGTGCTGAGCCCGATGCTAGATTAAACTAATCCCATCTGCCTACACATGACCATAACTCTCCATTTCCTGCATTAGGGACACACCAGAACTGGTGGGACTAATTTCACTTCCTCTGGATTACTAGGTAATCCTTTAATACCTGTTCATAACTTCAAAGGAGTCAATGGGTTTGTAAATGAAGGGTGCTATTGATACTGCGCCACACTCTCCCAATACATGGCACCAGTACATCCTCACTTGCAATTGGTTGCAAACCCAGTAATAACAATGGAAACATAGGCAGATACAATTATTTGATTAATAAGAAGGGGGAAATTTCCCGGATGTTGCTTTTTCCCTGCCTCTTCACCCCTGCACTTCTTGCTGAGCACCTCAGTCCCGCAGAAATCAATGGCCAGTGGGTGTGGTTCACTTACATTCTTATTAAAGTAGGCAACTTACTGCTGTAGAGTTGAAAACATTACAATTCAGTTATGTAGGGCACAACCTGTTGAGTTCAATTTATATTTTACACACAGATAACGGAACATTCCCATCTCATTGTAGAATGGCTGTGAAATTTGGTGAAGGGTCATAGAGCTACAGAATCGTACAGCATAGGGGCAGGCCCTTTGTCCCTCCACACACACATCCACATCCACCTTTTTGCTCGTCTACTCGAATCCCATTTGCCTGCATTGTGTCCACATCCTTCCATGCATTGCCTATTCACAACCCTGTCTACATGCCTTAATTGTAGGGTTAAAAGTAACATAGATTCTCCCAGGCTGACTATGACTACAATCTCTACATCCTAGATGTCGACCAACAGAAGTCTGCACCTCATTCCGTGCAGACTCGCTCTCTGTAAGTTAAAACTTTACTTTGCCTGTCACCGTTCCTACTCACAATGCAACTTCTGGCAATTCACACGTAGCTAGCGATGATATAAGTATCTCTGTCAAAGGCCCTGTCATTTCTTCCCAAACTTCCCACAATGTCCTAAGACATGCCTGATCATGTCCCAGCGATTTAACTACCTAATGCATTTTTTTTCCACGAATGTTGAGATTTTCGTGAAAATATGGGTTGTAAAATTACAAAAATATTAAAATGTTAAAAATAGCATGTACAAAAAGGAAGCTGTTTATATGTTTGAAATCTCTACATTTTTTATTGGAGGTCTGTGCTGCTTTGCAGACTAGATTCTTAGGTTTATGAAGCTGCCTTGGGCTACATCTCCCTGAATGGACAATTTAATGAACTACAGTTCTTTTAACATTTATGCTCACAGCTTCCAATACATTGTTCTAACTGAGAAGACAGCCTCTTCACTAGATTATATTTAAAGGCTCACCTCTTTCCAGTCTCTTAATAGGGGAAGGATAGTAATGAGTCACCATTGGAAGCAATTAATAATTTAACGTTTCACGTTTCTCGTGCCTCATCTTACTTGCACTTCTTTCATTTGACAATCCTAAGGTCCTGGTTCAGATGGACAGAAGACTTAGAAAGAAATATGATACCTTCACAAAGATATTGAGAAAATTCGTTGGTTTTGCTGATTCACAAAATAGTTATTTGGCTTCAAATGTTATTTTAAGTATTTAAAGCTTGCTTAATGAGAAAATTAATGGTGTTCGAAAGTAACTTAAAAATATTGTGATTAGTTTATCAAAAAGTGGGATGCTGATTTGTCGACGTGTTGCTCTGATTCAGTCGGTGACAATATTGGCTTCATGAAAATAGGAAAACCATGTTTAAAGCAGAATTTAGCTTCTACAATGATTCTCAATTGTGAAGGAGAATGGAAAAACTGTTTACACAGAAAGATGGCAATCAAAGGGCATAGGTTTGACATGATTAGCAAATGAACTGGTGGTATTGGTGTGGATGCAGTTTACTATTGTTACGTACAGAAACAGGTAATATCCTCGTTTTGCCTGCTATCCACACGATTCATACTAGTACAGTTCAGTTTAGTTTATTATCAGTGTATTATCAGAGGTACACTGAATAGCTTTTTGTTGCATGCTAACCGGTCAGCAGAAAGATTACAATCGATCCATTTACAGTGTAGATGATAAGGGAATAACGTTTAGTGCAAGGTAAAGCCAGCAAAGTTCGATCACACTTTCTCTGTACCTGCAGCACTGTTTATTTCTCTCTTTACACTACCTGTTGTACTTCAGCATGGTTTGATTGTACTCATGTGTGGCATGAATGACGGGATAGCGTGCAAAACTAAATGTTTCACTGTATCTGGGTGCAGGTGACCATAATAAATCAACATCAACCAATACCAATACCAATATCAATACCACCTCACCTCTCTATATTCTAGCAAATTTCACATCAACCACTCTCTGTATAAAGATGCTTCTCCATTGAATTTTTTTGGTGACCATTTATGTCCATTGTTTCTCATTCATCCATATCCAATCGCACGCATAAAGTTCGCTCTCAGTTTCTTGGTCACATCTATTCCTGGTTCTGTCGGATGTTTGCGTTGCTCTTATAGGTAGGTTGGTGGGTGGTGCTGGGGAAGAGAAGGTGGTGGGAAGGGGGAGGGTTCATATGCGGGAGAGTGCAGGAGTGATGAGACACTTGATGGGGAGCGTGACGGTACCACCATCTTCTACCATCCCCGCTTTTAATTTGAATCTAAATATTTCTGACGGTGGTGGTGGTGGGGAGTGCTAGCTTGGTCAGGGAATGGGATCAGTCTTCCATTGGGATTCATCTGTGCTGCCTTTAGATTATCGAGAGATTCCAGGCGTGTATTTTTTTTTAATCGTGCCATCAAGAAAGGATCAAGAGTCTGTGCACAGACATCGCTCTCATTAACCTTTTCCTAACAGCAGCCCACAAAGCTCGGCAAATGTCAAAGTGTTAATGATTCATCGAAGTGGGAAGGTTCAACAAGCTGCTGCTCAGCAGTGTCCCGATCTGACTCAGGTTACTGCCTTTGCCCTCGTCTATTTCTTACATGCCTTGATTTAACACTGAGGGTGGGCTGTAGCTCCATATCCCTGCTTCTGGTTCCAAACCCAAATGGCTGTCTTTCATCCCAGTCTGGAATAATTAGCTGCAGAAGCCATTGCAGGCACACCAGGTCCTCAATTCAGATCACACACACTGAGACACATATTTTCTCCCCCTCTCCCTTACTCCCTCTTTTCCTCTCACACAAACACAGACACATGCACGTGCACACATCAATTCTCATGCGTACATATGAATTCTAACATGTTACAATCTTAAATGCTTCTAAACTCTCTGGCATATTCATTCTAACGTGCAATCTTTACGCACATACATTTGTTCATGCCGATCGTGTTGCCAAACCAAGCAACAGTTCCACTTGCCTGTACCTGGTCAATATCCTAAATCTTAGATGCAAGGAACCGCAGATGTTGGTTTACAAACAAAAACACACATAAAGTGCTGGGGTAACTCAGTTTAACAGTCTGGGAAATGATGGCCTGGTGTTTGTCTGTGGTGTTTGTCAAGGGTTAGGTATGAGGAGGTGTCTGAGAGCTGGTGCCGGGCCTCAGCATGTAGCCTGCTAGACTACAATGGCAAGTCTCTTGTTGGCGGGTTAAATGCACATTTAAAGACTGCATGGATGAACTACAAAAATTGTTCATCCGTTTGGCAAAAGAATAAATCGGGGAAGGTAGTGCATCCGTGGATAACAAGGGAAATCAGGGATAGTATCAAAGCAAAGGATGATGCGTACAAAGTAGCCAGAAAAAGTACCAGAGGACTGGGAGAAATTCAGAGACCAGCAGAGGAGGACAAAGGGCTTAATTAGGAAAGGAAAAATAGATTATGAAAGGAAACTGGCAGGGAACATAAAAACTGACTGCAAAAGTTTTTATAGATATGTGAAGAGAAAGATGGTTAGTTAAAACAAATGTAGGTCCCTTGCAGTCAGAAACAGGTGAGTTGATCATGGGGAACAAGGATATGGCGGACCAATTGAATAACTACTTTGGTTCCGTCTTCACTAAGGAAGACATAAATAATCTGCCTGAAATAGCAGGGGACTGTGGGTCAAAGGAGGAATTGAGTGAAATCCAGGTCAGTCGGGAAGTGGTGTTGGGTAAATTGAATAAAGGCCGATAAATCCCCAGGGCTGCAGAGACCCCTCTTTTTAAGACGGGGAATTACCTGCTAGAGTCAGTTTATTAAAGATGGGATAGCAGCACATTTGGAACTTAAATCATGTCTGACGAATTTGTGGAATTTTTTGAGGATGTAACTAGTAGCGTGGATAAGGGAGAACCAGTGGATGTGGTATATCTGGACTTCCAGAAGGCTTTCGACAAGGTCCCACATAAGAGATTAGTATACAATCTTAAAGCATACGGTATTAGGGTTCAGTATTGATGTGGATAGAGAACTGGCTGGCAAACAGGAAGCAAAGAGTAGGAGTAAACGGGTCCTTTTCACAATGGCAGGCAGTAACTAGTGGGGTACCGCAGGGCTCAGTGCTGGGACCCCAGCTATTTACAATATATATAATGATCTGGATGAGGGAATTGAAGCAATATCTCCATTTGCGGGATGACACTAAGCTGGGGGGCAGTGTTCGCTGTGAGGAGGATGCTAGGAGACTGCAAGGGTGACTTGGATAGGCTGGGTGAGTGGGCAATGTTTGGCAGATGCAGTCCACTTTGGTGGCAAAAACAGGAAAGCAGGATCAGCGAGACCTGGGGTGTCATGGTACACTCATTGAAAGTAGGCATGCAGGTGCAGCAGGCAGTGAAAAAAGCAAATGGTATGTTAGCTTTCATAGCAAAAGGATTTGAGTACAGGAGCAGGGAGGTTCTACTTCAGTTGTACAGGGTCTTGGTGAGACCACACCTGGAGTATTGCGTACAGTTTTGGTCTCCAAATCTGAGGAAGGACATTATTGCCATAGAGGGAGTGCAGAGAAGGTTCTGATTCCTGGGATGTCAGGACTGTCTCTGGATAGACTCGGTTTATACTCTCTGGAATTTAGGAGATTGAGAGGGGATCTTATAGAAACTTACAAAATTCTTAAGGGGTTGGACAGGCTAGATGCAGGAAGATTGTTCCCGATGTTGGGGAAGTCCAGGACAAGGGGTCACAGCTTAAGGATAAGGGGGAAATCCTTTAAGACCGAGATGAGAAAGACTTTTTTCACACAGAGAGTGGTGAGTCTCTGGAACTCTCTGCCACAGAGGGTAGTTGAGGCCAGTTCATTGGCTATTGTATGTGGCCCTTGTGGCTAAGGGATCAGAGGGTATGGAGAGAAGGCAGGTACGGGATACTGATTTGGATGATCAGCCATGATCATATTGAATGGCGGTGCAGGCTCGAAGGGCTGAATATGTTTCTATGTTTCTATGTTCTTGTTGGCGGGTTTGATGGCAATGTTGGGATTGTTGCTGAGTGAGTGGCCCCTTCTGGGGTAGGAGTGTCTCCTGACTCGAAACACCACCATGTTCTCCAGAGATGTTGCCCGAGCTTAGTTACTTCAGCAGTTTGTGTCTTTTAAACCTATACTTGTCCAAGTTACTATTACATTTTATAATTGTACCCACCTCTATCCTTCCTTACACATACATGCTACCCTCAGTGTGAAAAAGTGACCCTCTGGTTCTTAGATCTTTCCCCTCTCACCTTAAACTTATACCTTCAAGTTTTAGACTCTTCACCCTTTCCATCAATGCCCCTTTAATAACAACCTTTTTTAACTGAAGCCTTGTAGCATGGCAACCAGAACTATACGCAATACTCCAAGTGTGTCCTTACCAACATCTTGTGCAGCAATAACGTGACATCCCAACTCCTATACCTGTCGCGGTGGCACAGCGGTAGAGTTGCTGCCTTACAGCAAAATGCCGCGCCAGAGACCCGGGTTCGATCCCGACTACGGGTGCTGTCTGGACTTTGTACATTCTCCCCGTGATCTGCGTGGGTTTTCACCGAGATCTGCGCTTTCCTCCCACACCAAAGACGTACAGGTTTGTAGGTTAATTGGCTTGATTAATTGGCTTGATAAAAATGTAAAATTGTCCAAGTTGGTGATATGCAGAGTACTGCCCTACCGACTGCAAAATTCAGAAGGATGAAGGGAGGCATCTTCCAAGGAACTACGTACTTGCATCTCTCGGTCTCTCTGGTCTACAGCAATCCACAGGACCCTACCATTTGGTGCATAGGTTCTGTTCTGGCTTGCCTTACAAAAATGCCACAACTTATATTGATCTGAATTGAGTCCACATCTGCCATTGACTGACCCATTGTCCCAGTTGATCAAGATCCTGTTGTAATCTTAGATAACTTTCTTCAAGGTCCCCTATACCACCGATTTCAAAGTCATCCACAAACCCTACTATGCATGCCACCTACATTCTCATCCAAATGGTTAATATAAATAATGAACAGCAATGGACCAGCACTGATCCCAGTGGGAAGTCACTTGTTAGGCCTCCAGTCTGAAAAATAACCCACTACCACTATCTTCTGTCTCCTAACCTGTCAAAAGCCTTATTAAAGCTAATGTCCACTACACTACACCCATCATCTCCTCGGTCATCTCATCAAAAATCTCAATTAAATTGGTGAAATACAATTTCTCACACACAAAATCACGTTGACTCTCCCTAATTAATCTTTGCCTTTCCAAATGCTTTCAGATCCTGTCTCTTTGTAATAGCATATTACTACTGACGTTGATCTCACTGGTCTGCAGTTCCAAGGCTTTTCTTTGCAGCTTTTCTTAAATAGAGGCACACCAATGGAGGACTCATCGGTCTTCTGGCACCTCACTCGAGATTATGAAAATTCATGAAAATTCCCTTAAGCCTGGAGTATGTATGTGATCAGTATTTGATTAGTTGCTCCCCACGCCTGTACTTTTGTTTGAAATGGACCAAAGATGGACCAAAGATGGACCAAAGATGGACCAAAGGGTCTCTACCCAAAACATCACCAATTCCTTTCCTCCAGACCCGCTGAGTTACTCCAGCTTTTTGTGTCTATCAAAGATATAATGGTTAGGATGTGTAGGAAAGAACTGCAGATGCTGGTTTAAATTGAAGGTAGACACAAAATGTTGGAGTATCTCAGCGGGACAGGCACCATCTCTGGAGAGAAGGAATGGGTGACGTTTCGGGTCGAGACCCTTCCTCGGACTGATCTAATATAGATGTAATAAAGGTATAATGGTGTTCCTTTGTCACTGTGCGATGAAAAATCTACCTCCTCCTCTGAAGGACCTCGTCCTCTTATCGCTTACAGTAGGTTATCAAGCCCTGCATCAACCTCTCAGAGCCAGTCAGCAGAGGGATGGCAACAAATGCTGGCCTCTTAGTGATGCTCACATCTTGAAAATGAATTGTTAAACATCACGCACTACCCTGTGGCTAGTTATTGTGACCACACGCATCTCACAGCTTTGATGGAAATACCACATGGAATCTGAAGATAGACACAAAATGCTGGAGTAACTCAGCAGGTGAGGCAGCATCTCTGGAGAAATGGATTGGGTGATGTTTCGGATCGAGACCCTTCGTCAGTTTCTTGGTGCAAATCTTGGTGCATTTTTGACAGTCCATTCATTGGGAATTGCTATGGTGGTAGATCTGTCCCGGCATTCATAATGATAGGGAAAATCCTCCATGAGGATAGATGTGTCACTCCCCTCCCAGCAACAGTGCCCCTAATCTGGCTATTAAGGCTCATGTCTGGGTCTCTGGAAAAGGTAAGATCTGAAAGTCTCCAGGTTTCCCACTCAAAATATTACCAAAGGCTGTTCACATGTAAGTGTATGACCATTCTGCTCACAGTGCATTGGGCAAATCCCAAAACAGTTCTAGCCACTTGCGTTAGTCTGACGGAGCCATTTCAAGTCTCTGCGCACATCCTTACTAAAACTGGCCAGTTGGGGTTTGAATGGAGAGAAAGCTAGTTACGTGCCTTCACCATTCGTGTCTGTATGGACATGTTGCCATAGCAACTTATAGCTGTATCCCTCTCACCAAGACTGAGAGCAAATGCTGCATTTCTTATGGAGAGGAAAGAGATTGGAAGAAAATGACAGAAAGAAAGAAAAGGGGATGAAATAGAGAATGAGAGATAGGGGCAAGAAAAAGAAAAGGAAGAGAAAAAAAGGACTGAGAGAGGAAAAAGAGAAAGACGAATAAACCTGGCATTTAGTCCACACAGGAATACATGGGCTTTCTTCCTCGTCTTAGCCAACCTTTCAGGATTGAGAATGACTTGCTGCTGCCTGGTTGCGTTGGGCATGAGAGTGATGATAAGGCTAGTGTGGTAGCCACAGACTCTTCCGCAGAGGGAGGAGCAGATTGCAATAGGGCGGCTGGGTGGAATCTTCCAAGATGGTGCCCAACCCTGGCGACTATTTGCATACTAGCCACAGAAGCAGATAAACAGTCACATATTACAATCGCTCCACACTCTTAAATAGCTAATCATACAGCAACATCAGGCACGTGCCGTCAGGGTAGGCAAATTATGAAATGGCAATTATTAAATATGAAAAGGCATGGGAGAATTATGCCTATCTAAGAGATCGATCTCTTAGGTAGGCATAATTCTCCGTGCTTTTCATCCGCAGCGCTTGAAACACAGGAAGGTCTGCGCAGCCCACGTGCCGTCAGCGCTGCCTGAAGCCGTCAGTTTCAAGGGGAGCTGAAGGCAGCTGAAATTCTGCCTTTGCAGTACTGCGCATGCCCAGCGCAAGTTTCTTGGCGGGATTTTCGAATATGGATTGCCATTATTTTAATAGTATCTTAGGAAACAAAGAGTGAAGAATGAACTTAATGTACCAATAACGTGGTAAGTACATTTCTTGGTGCTTTATGTTTTTAAATACTGTACTTCCCGGGGTGGGGGGGAGAGTTCTTCACAGTGTTTGGGGAGTCTGGCATTGTGAAGGAGAGGATCGGGGTCAGTAACCCACTTGCCACGCTCCGGTCTGAGTGCAGGTAAATGGGACTAGGTGAGAGTAAGTGTTCGGCACGGACAAGAAGGGCCGAAATGGCCTGTTTCCGTGCTGTAATTGCTATATGGTTTTATATGGCTTTATTGTGGCTGGGGAGCGAATTAGCTTGGGTGGCTGCCGCAGCGCTCCGGGCACGGACAGCAGAACTGGCCGCCACTTCCGAGGAAGGAAGCAGCTCGGGTGACTGCGAGTGGCCGCCAGGACCCGACAGCAGACGGCTGCCACTTCAGCCCCTTCAGCTGGTCCCCGCTCACCTCTGGCAGTGCTCACCGTCTGAACATCTCTCACCTGCCGCTCGCCGGCCGGCTTACGGCAAATCTTTAAATTCCGACAGCGCGTTCACGGGACCAGTTGAGGTTACTCCGCTGTGGAAATTTAAGGATTTGCAGGACGCGGTTAACATGAGTGAAGCCGGCGAGCGGCAGGTGAGAGGTGTTCAGACGGAGAGCACTGCCGGAGGTGAGCGGGCCGGCGGAAGGTGCTGAAGTGGCAGCCGGTTCTGCTGTCGGGTCTCGGTGGCCGCTCGCAGCCACACGAGCTGCTTCTATCCCCGGAAGTGGCGGCCAGTTCTGCCGTCCGTGCCGGAGCGCAGCGGCAGCGGTGAGCGAGTCTGACATGATCGCCGACCCTCTCCTTCCCAACACTCCTGCCCTCCCCGCATCTTTAACCCCTGGCACAGACTCTCCACACGCTGTGAAAGGAATTCTCCCTCCAATTGGACCCTTGAATTAGTATTGTCATTCAATAAGATGACAACTGATTCAACATCCTGGTGTGCTCCCGTTTTTCCCACCATCTCTCCACCTGCCTTCATCCTCCGTCCCCCACCCATTCAGTGATTAAAAAATGAAGATTTAGAAGCCTTGGGAAAATTGAATTGTTACTTATTTTTATTTTTTACAGAGAGAACAATCTGCGCATGCGCGGTTTAAGATTTTTTTTAAAAGCCGGTTGACTGCCTACCCTGAGTAATTACTCACGGCACGTGCTGAGCAACATTTATCTACACACTGTAAATGGCTCGATTGTAATCATGCGTTGTTTTTCTACTGACTGGATAGCACGCAGCAAAAGCTCGGTACACGTGACAATAAACTAAACTGAACCAGCTTGTTTGCAAGGTGATCTGATCCTTCCACTCACAGAGCGACTCTGTGTCCAAACCCAACCCTAATGCTTCCTCTCCTCTCCGAGCCACAATGACCAGGGATTCACTGGATTCAGTGGGGCTGTTGCATTTTCTCAGGAAGTCTCTCCTTGTATCTTTTCCCCTGTCCGCATAATATTCTCCTCCCATGATAGAGATTGGAATGGAGTATCTACTTTGAAGTCTGGATTGAATGGTATGTGGCCTGCCCAGCAGAACTGACAATGTAACAAGGACCCCCAATACTGTTGATGTTGACCTAGGAGAGGACATTGACTTGACATGAATTCATAATTGTAGTGTCCATCCTCTGGGGACATATTGGGAGACTGCACGGAGACCTTCATTGTGACTATCTTCAAGAGAGGGCTGCACAGTGTTGCAGCGGTAGTGTGGCTACCTTACAGCGCCAGATATCTGAATTCGAACCCGACTACGGGTGCTGTCTGTACAGGGTTTGTATATCCTCTCTGTGACGTGGGTTTTCTCCGGGTGCTCTAGTTACCGCATTAAACAGGAGGAACCGTGGAGCACGTTCCTCAAACTCAGCTGCCCACAGATATTCATCCCCATTTTACATTTGCTTCGTGTCGGCAAGCAAGCCACAATCCGAACCTACAGGACTGCAATCGGGCCAATGTCAACGAAGACTGGTATTAAACGAGACTGTATCATTTCACCCACACCCAAGTCAATATTTCTCGCTGCAAGCTTGTACCTCACCTCCAACAGACCTAAGTGGACTTAGCTTCACAATCAATGGGAAACTGACCGACTTACAGCGACTACACGCTAGAACCAAGGTCACATAAACTCTGTAAAAGAGATACAGTTTGCAGATGACATTTGTGTTTTTTTTGTATTGGGAGGCTGAGCACCAAACCATTGTCATTTTGTTCACTAAAGTATATGAGAGAATAAATGCAATCAGTTGCAATTAAGTATATGAGAGAATAAATGCAATTAACATCAATCATCACCATTATCTGAAAACATTAGCTGCTCATATCAGTTAACTGCTAGTGCATTTAATGCAAATATTACGTTCTAAAGGGAGAGATGTTAATGTTGCTGAAATATTATTTATCTCTTTATAGTTCCCAATTCCCCTTCTTGGCAGATGTCCATCCAGCCCCAGTTGAAAAGGTGCTCCTTGTCCCTACATCAGCATGAGTCTTTAGTGTTGGTCCTTCAATAGGGTGTCATTGGCAGAGATGCAGTTTGGGATGTCCCGCGATCAGTGCAACCCATTGCTTTTGCTGTGAGCATTTCCGTGCTCCCATCCTCCGTACGATAGCAAGCTTTTCCCCGTCTGTCACCATGTCAAGGTTTATGAAGCTTTCACTTGCATTCTGCAGTCCCATTCTCACAAATAGCGCGCTTCCTTTCACAGTTTTCCCAAGGCATTTGGGCAGCGCAGTGGCACAGCGGTGGAGTTGCTGCCTCCCAGCGCCAGAGACCCGGGTTCGATGCTGACCACGGATGCTATCTGTAAGGAATTTGTACGTTCTCCCCGTGACCTGTGTGGGTTTCGTCCGGTTTTCTCCCACACTCCAAATACATTTAGGTTTGTAGGTTAACTGGCTCCAGTCGAATTATAAATTGTCCGTAGTGTGTGTGTGGGGTAGTGTTGGCGTGCGGGGATCGCTGGTCGGCACGGATTCGGTGGGCTGAAGGGCCTGTTTCCGCTGCATGTCTGTAAACTGAACTAAACTAATCCCATCAGGACTGTTCTGAGGAAGTGCTTTCGCTTGGATGAAGCAATCATTTTATTGCTTCCTACACTGCCCTGTCAAGTGGATGTAATAGAGCTTATGGCTCTAATGCATAAAGGATAGAATTGCTTGTTTCAGAGGCCTGGCCAATTGTGCAAACATCACTAATGCAGATTATCTGATCATCATCACGAGGTCTTATAAAGAGCACACAGTGCATCCGTGGTGATTAGGAAGTGAAGAACAGAGTACGGAGGCGTGGAGGAAGAAACTGCAGATACTGGTTTAAACGGGTCAGGCAGCATCTCGGGAGACAAGGATTGGGTGATGTTTTGGGTGGAGACCCTTCTTCAGACTGAGAGTCAGGAGAAAGGGAAATGAGAGATATAGATGGTGATATAGACACATATAAGACAAATAGACAATAGACAATAAACAATAGACAATAGGTGCAGGAGTAGGCCATTCGGCCTTTCGAGCCAGCACCGCCATTCAATGTGATCATGGCTGATCATCCCCAATCAGTACCCAGTTCTTGCTTTTTCCCCATATCCCCTGACTCTGCTATCTTTAAGAGCCCTATCCAGCTCTCTCTTGACAATCCAGAGAATCCAGAGAACCTGCCTCCACCACCCTCTTAGGCAGAGAATTCCACACACTCACAACTCTCTGTGGGAAAAAGTGTTTCCTCGTCTCCATTCTAAATGGCTTACCCCTTATTCTTAAACTGTGGCCCCTGGTTCTGGATTCCCCCAACATCAGGGAACATGTTTACTGCCTCCAGCGTGTCCAAACCCTTAACATTCTCATATGTTTCAATGAGATCCCCTCTCATCCTTCTAAACTCCAGAGTTTACAAACCCAGCTGTTTCATTCTCTCGGCATATGAGAGTCCAGCCATCCCGGGAATGAATGAATGAATGAATGAAAGACATGCAAAAAGTAACGATGATCAAGAGAAGGACGGGCCTACAATGATCCATTGTTGGCTGATGACTGGGTGAAACACAACAGGACGATAATGAAACAGGTATGACAACTAGGTTGGGGGAGGGAGGGAGAGAGAGGGGGTTCAAGGGTTACTTGAAGTAAGAGAAATCAGTTTCATCCCACTAGGTTGTAAGCTGCCCAAGCGAAATATGAGGTGCTGTTCCTCCAATTTGCATTTGGCTTCACTCTGACAATGTAGGAGGGGGGAGGGTGAATAGTTTAGTTTAATTTAGAGATACAGCATGGAAACAGGCCCTTTGGCCCAACATGTGCTCACAGACCAGCGATCCCCGCACGTTAATAATATCCTACACACACTATGCACAATTTACATTTACACTGAGCCAATTAACCCAGAAACCTGTACCTCTTTGGAGTGTGGGAGGAAACCGAAGAACTCGGAGACCTTGTACATTCTCCCACGCCGTCACAGGGAGAACGTACACACTCCGTACTGACAGTCCCCATAGTCGGGATTGAACCCTGGTCTCTGGCGCTGTAAGTGCTGTAAGGCAGCAACTCCACTGCTGCCGTTTAGCTAAACTCACTAATATAACAGCAACTCACCTCTGAATCTAGGCTCCATTTACATCAAAAGAGCCAGATTTATGGAGTGAATTGAAGAACAATGCACTGCTGCTAACACGCTAACAGGTTTTACCTTGTTCACTGATCTCATTTGATCCCAGATAATTGGCAAAGTCAGGACCTGTTCAAATTTTTAGATGAATGATTAAGCCAAGGCTTTACCCCTCCACTGTGGTGGCCATGAAAGTATCTGACGTGCTCTCCGAGAGGAAGCAGTGTTCTTCTCAAAGCTGAAAGGCCAGCAGAGGACACAAGCAAAATGGACAGCCTCGCGAACCAGGTTTCTTCAGATTAGGCGACATCCAATATGTTACAGTCTAGCTTAATTATCACGTGTTCCGAGGTACAGTGAAACGCTTTTGTTGCGTGCTGGCCAGTCAGCGGAAAGATAATATATGATTTCAATCGAACCATTTACAGTGTATAGACTCATGATAAGGGAATAATGTTTAGTGCCAGGTAAAAGCCAGCAAAGTTCAAAAACAAGGAGAGTCCAAGATGCACCAATGAGGTAGATAGTAGAATAAGGCTGTTCTCTGGTTGAGGCAGAATGATTCAGTTGCCTGATCACATCCAGTCACACCAGTGGTGATGAAGTTGGGGAAGTCCAGGACAAGGGGTCACAGCTTAAGGATAAGGGGGAAATCCTTTAAAGACCGAGATGAGAAAGACTTTCTTCACACAGAGAGTGGTGAGTCTCTGGAACTCTCTGCCACAGAGGGTAGTTGAGGCAGTTCATTGGCTATATCAAGGGGATCAGAGGGTATGGAGAGAAGGCAGGTACGGATACTGAGTTGGATGATCAACCATGATCATATTGAATGGCGGTGCAGGCTCGAAGGGCTGAATGGCCTACTCCTGCACCTAATTTCTATGTTTCTATGTTTATGTAAGTGTTTTGAAAAACTGGTCCCACATCACATCACTCCTGCCCCGAAGCTTTGACCCCCACCAGTTTGCGTACAGAGCGAATAGATCTACAGAGGACGCTGTAGCCGCAGCCCTCCATGCTGCACTGTCCCACCTGGGGCAGCGGGGGAGCTACGTGCGGATGCTCTTTGTGGACTACAGCCTTTGTGGACTACAGCTCTGCTTTTCATACTATCCCTCCCCACAAACTGGTGGACAAACTGGGGGACTTGGGACTTCCACACTCCACCTGCATGTGGATAAATAGCTTCCTGTCGGGTCGCAGCCAGAGAGTCAGAGTGGGCCGTCACACATCCACGGCCCTCAGCCTCAGCACCGGCTCTCCACAGGGCTGCGTGCTGAGCCCCCTGCTCTACACCATCTACACGCATGACTGCACCCCCACCCACCACAGCAACACCATTGTCAAATTTGCGGATGACACTACGGTGGTGGGACTCATCTCCGGGGGGGGACGAGTACGCCTATCGGGATGAGGCGGAACAGCTGACAGTGTGGTGTGGAGAAAATAACCTGCTCCTCAACACCTTAAAGACCAAGGAGATAATAATAGACTTCAGGAAGAACAAAACGGACATGGTACCACTGATCATCAGAGGGGACTGTGTGGGGAGGGTGGCAGATTTCCGCTTCCTGGGAATCCATATTGAGGAGGACCTGACGTGGAGTGTGAACACTTCTGCGCTGCTGAAAAAGGTCCAGCAGAGACTGCACCTCCTGATGGTGCTCGGGAAGAATAACATCCCTCAGAGACTGCTGCTGTCCTTTTATCGGTGCTCCATTGAGCATCCTAACATACTGTGTATGCGTGTGGTACACCAGCTGCACAGCGGCCCAGAGGAAAGCGCTCCAGAGGGCCTTTGACAACACCCAGAGGATTGTCGGCTGCCCTCTCCCTACATTGGAAGACTTACACAGTTCCTGCTGTATCAAAAAATCCCAGAATATTATAAAGGACATTTCCCACCCCGGACACTCCCTGTTTGAACTGTTGCCATCAGGCAGACGGTACAGATCTACAAGGACAAGGACAAACAGACTTAAAAACAGTTTTTACCCCACTGCTATAAAGGCACTAAATGTAGTCACCAAGGAACGCAGGGACTAAGGGACTGTGGTTGGTACACTGTGAAATCGACAGAAGGATGTAGGGTTGGGTGTTTAAGCGTGCTATTTTCATATTTATTTTAGTTATTCATCTTTTTTAATATTTATCTTGTATGTATCGTTAGCTTTTAGAAATGTTTGAATGGTGCACTGACTGGCTGACATTTTTTAAATTTCGTTGTACATGGTTCATGTTACAATGACAATAAATAAACTATTCTATTCTATTCTAAATTCATTGATCAGTTCTCAGCCACATCAGTGTGATTGATCTAAAATAAGAATAGATGTTCATTTTATCATTTACCCGAGGAGTTTTGCATCAGTGGAAATATTAATAATTCTAATTCAGACGCTAGAGTTCATGTCATTAGTCATATTGTAAATACCAGGGGTTCCAGGATCAATCCTTTTGTAAATCCTTTGATTATCACCAGTCAGATAATTTTCTTGTGCAAACGACTACGCATAATTTCCCATTCACCGATCCATGTCTGACATTCTATGAGGTTAAAACAATTCTTATCAACTTCTTATAAGGAATTTTGTCAGATGCCCTGTGGAGCTTTTAATTATCAGCTATCTTAAATGAAAGTGTCATTTACTTTAAGTTTGCAAGGCAAGATCCATCATTTGACAACCTGTGTGGCCGCTTACTGCGATGCCTCGCTCTCCGAATATGTTCCTGTAGAACATTTCTTCTGAACCCGAGATTAACTGTGCTGTAAATCTCAGATATGGTCATTATTTTTGTTGGACTGAGACTCCATCTTCCACCTTTCAACTCAAAACACAGTCTCTAAAATATCAGCTAAAACATCTCCAAAATATTCCACTAATTGAGGTATTTACTTGCCCAGAATGTTTCCAAAGCACATATTCTTCCAAAACCTCCCAGCTGGGCTGAGGATGAGCTATTTTAGAGATTTATTTCTGGTAAATTATTTATGGAAACAAATGGGATGATTTTTTCCCCTCCATCCCTTCCTATCATGATTTTCTTGAGTAGGTTTTTCCAGTTTGGATTCAACAGACCATCCTCCCCCCCACCATCACATTATTTGGCTTTCCATTCTTGTTAACAGTCATTGCCATTGTTAGAATAGAGATTTTAAAGGGTACGAACGATTGTAATGGCTGAGAGTGGATCCTCTTCTTGGACCCGCACAAAAGCATCACCTTGATCTGGTGCCAGGTTGGTGGCGCTTTCCATGGCTTTCAATCTTGATGACAATCTTCCCTGTACCCCACCTGGATGCATACCTATTTCTCCAATTATCCTGCCCCCTTTCTCCTTTCCCCCTGCCCCCTTCCTCTGGCTTCACACTTCACACCTCTTCTCTCCTTATTCTACAGTCTTTCATCTTTTATTTGTTTCTAGCCTTTGTCCATCCACTTGCCTCCCAAAATCACCTTCATCTGCATCCACCTATCACTTACCAGGCTTTGATCCGTCTCCGTCTCTCATCTGGCTTTCTTCCCCCTACAGCGATTAGTTTGATGAAAGGTCCCGATCTGAAACATCAACCATCCGTGTCTTCCAAAGATGCTGCCAAACCTGCTGAACTACTCCAGCATTATATACTTTTTAATGGCATGCATATTGTGTGGCACCTTATGAAATGCCATATAAAAAAGCCATACATACACTGATTACTCTTCCTTCTATGTCAACAGAAAAATGATCAAATTAGTTACACAATATCTAAGAAGGAACTGCAAATGCTGGAAAATCGAAGGTAGACAAAAGCGCTGGAGAAACTCAGCGGGTGCGGCAGCATCTATGGAGCGAAGGAAATAGGCAACGTTTCAGGCTGAAACCCTTAGTTACACAAGATTTCAAATAAGATTTCAAAATAATGGTGAATTTCTCTTTCCAAAGTAGGTTTGCACAATGACTGCTCATTCTGTCTCTGGTTATTATTATTTCAAACCTTTCAAAGGTTTCAAATGTCTTTTATTGTCACATGTATCAACAAAGGTACAGTGATATGCGAATTACCATACGGCCATACGAAAAAAAAAGCAACAAGACACACAACTACATAAAAGTTAAGATAAACATCCACCACAGCAGATTCCCCACATTCCTCACAGTGATGGAAGGCAAAAAAGTTCAATCTTCTTCCTCTTTAATTCTTCCGCAGTCGGGGCAGTCGAACCATCTATCGGGGTGATCAAAGCTCCTGCAACTGGCGGTCGAAACTCCCGCGTCGGGGCGATCGAAACTCCCGTGGCTTGGAGTTCCCGATGTCAGTCTCTGACCAGAGACCACGGGCTCCGTGATGTTATGTCTGCAGGCTACCACGATGGAGCTCTCAAAAGTCGGTCTCCAGCAAAGGCCGCCAACTCCTCGATGTCGCATCTCCGTCGAGGTAAGTGATTAGAAAAACGTTCCCCAACCCCCCCACCCCCCCCACATAAAACAAGCTAAAGAACACTAAAAACATACATTTAACATATACTATTTAAATATAAAGAAGGAAAGGACAGACATACTGTTGGCGAGAACTATCCACAGTTAAAGTTAAACGGATTGATCTGCTGGGTTAAACTGGGTTTACTCCAGGATTTTGCTTCTCATATTCCTTAATCCAGCAACATTTCTTGAGTGTATTCAGAGCAGTGATCAACAACAAATTGCTTCAGAATCTCAACGACACAACCCAGTTTCAACTCAGCCATATGAAACAAGGCAGATTTCACTAACAACCCAACAGTGCGCAGACTTTTACTTAATGATGTTTAAATTGGGATTAAATTCAGATTCAGGTGCGAAAGAGAAAAACATGAAGCAGCGATTAGTTTTCCAGGTCTAAATTTTATGTAAAGGTGAATTCAAAATGATGAGATAAAATTGGGAAGCCATTAATATGTCCGTGGAAGATGTTCAAAAATGATTTAATCAGGTACTGAACTGGTTTGCCCCTGATTGTTGATAACCCCTTAATGCTCCTTGGATAGAGGTCTGCCTGAAATTTGAGAGCAATATTGACTTTAAGGAGTGGTGATGCCGATAGCTGTCCAGTTATCTGTTTCTCCTGTCACTCCTGTTCCTAGGGAGGAAACAATAATTAGACAGCTGTCCTGTCGTGAGCTTTTACCAGAAAATATCCACTAATGCTGCTGGATGGCGTAAAATAGCTAACTGATACTTTTAAGGGAAGGTAAGCTCCTGGCCCCTTGCCAGTCCGGCCCACGCACAAAGGAGCTGAATATTAAACCCCAGGGATGGGCGATAAATACTGACCCTGCCTGTGTCGCACATAGCCGAGAACGCAGGATAAAGAGCGAGGAGCTCAGCGTAAGCAACATCCTCAATAAAACTCATGTCTTCCCTCAGGAGAAGGAAAGCTAAAACCAAGCAGTTGCAATGTATGTCTCAAACTGCTGCCTCACACATTGCATCCTGTCCTGCACATGAGGCCTCATGTGGTCAAGAAAAAAGATAAAATACTTCATAGTTACACATTGGTTTTAGCTGCTTCAGGCACTCCAAGGCAGCATTTCATTTCCTGTCATGATCTAAGCAAATAACACGGCCAGCAACGCCCACAACCAGTAAAATCGTACATACTTGGTTTACTTCTTATGTATTTCCACACTATCTTAGTGTAGAAAGAGGCCACTTGGCCCATCAAGTCTGTGCTAGCTCATCATGTAATCCTTTTATGTTGCAGCAAGTAAGAATCTAATTGTACCATTGTCAGTCTATATGACAATTTAACACACTTGAGTTGTCTCTTGAATCCCAATCCTCCAACAATTTCCCTTGCGATCCTTACAATTTCTCCTTACTTTTCAACAGTTCTACCATCTACCGACATCAGGGGAAAATAACAGCAGCCAATAAGCAGACAACCCACTTGTCCTTGGGATGACGGAGGAAACCAGAGCACCTGGGAAAACCCAAACTGCCACATGGAGAAGGTGCAAACTCCACACAGACAACACCTGAGGTCAGGGTTGATCCCAGGTCTTTTAAGTTCAAACTCTACCAGTTTGAGCCACTGTCAGGCCCAATCTTGGTTTGTGTTCCCTTGTTCAGATGTTTGGAAGTGATCTGCCTGAGGGCTTTAAAACGCTGGAAGGCTTTGACGGAGGAGAGGGAAAGACAATGGCCTAGATATTCTTTGGCACCAGGGAGGAATACTGATGTACTGTGCAGCTTGTTAAGCAGCTTTTTTGACTAAATATTCTGGGACTCTAAAAATAGTACGGGACTAAGTCTGTGTTTGAGGAGGAAGAGAGACGGCAGTCATAAAGCAATTATAAGTTGTGGGTTCAGATCTGAGGCATGGGTGAGCTGGGGTGTCGGAGGTAAGATTGGTTGGTGGTGGGAAGATGGGGCGTGAGGGAAGGAACATCTCTGAGTGGAATGGTTGGAAAGAGAGGAGGTGAAGGAAGGAAATTGCCTGAGTTAGGTAGGGGGGGAGGGGGAGAAGAGGAGCACAGTGGGCCAGGCACTGGCCAGTCCATCACCACGACTGACCTCCCCACCATCGAAGGGATTTACAGGAGTCACTGCCTTAAAAAGGCAGCCAGCGTCATCAGAGACCCACACCACCCTGGGCCATACACTCATTTCACTCCCGCCATCGAGAAAAAGATATAGGAGCCTGAAAACTGTAATGTCCAGGTTCAGGAACAGCTTCTTCCCCTAGAACCATCGGGTTATTTTACTTCAGAGTCACGTGAGTGACTACGTGAAGAACCCCGTACAGCCGTTCGTGCGTCATTACGTCAGACGCTTTCGTGCAGCCGACTGTGGAGCAGCGCAGCTCCTCCAGCGGTAAGTCTAAAAAAGTTTCAGGTAAGTGCTATTTCTTACCTGTTCTAGGTCTCCTTCAGGAACCTCCGGGGTTCTTGCGGGATGGTCGCGAGGCCGACGAGTGAACCAGCCTAGGGCTTTGGGGGGAAAACCCTGGTCCGACCGCGGGAGCGGGGAGCTGGCGAATGTCGGGTTTGCGATCGGAGTCACTGATAACGCGGTCAGTGACTCCACACGTTGGGTTCCCGGGGAGGGGATACCCGAGAATAGTGCGGTTCCAGACCGCAGTAGTCCCTAGGGGATGGGGCTTAACAGACCTCAACGGTCAGCCTGAGTTCCCGGGGGTGGGGAAACTCAAGTGTATGCGGTTCCCAGACCGCAGTAGTCCCCAAGAAATGGGGTTTAATTCAAGTAAATGAGTAGCCCGGGTGCCCGGGGATTGATTCCCGGGGAGGGGAAATTCACTTATGGGGTTCCCTAACCACAATAATCCCCAGGATATGGGGACAGCTGACAAAATAGTCAGAGTAATTAAGAAAGATTTGGTAGGTTCACCTTTCGGAATGAATTTAGAGAAACTCCTTTAGGCAGGAGGTGGATCAGTAGTAAAGTTTATGGCAATGGCGGCCTATGGCAGAGGCTGAGCCAGCAGCACCTTTGGGAAGGGCTGCATCATGGGAATGCCAAGTTATGGCAGTGCCAGCCTATGGGAAAGGTTATGTACCTTTGTTCAAGGACTGCTCATGTGGATGCCAAGCTATGGCAGGCTAGCCTATTGGAGAGGCTGTGCCAGCAGCACCTTTGCTCAGGGCTGCTTCATGAGAATGCCAAATCTATGGCAAACACTGGCCTATGGGAAAGGGCGCGCCAGCAGCACCTTTCTTCAGGGCTGCTTTATGGGAATAGCTGTTTAGTAGGGTATTCCCATTTACAGTGATCATGGGAGATGAGGGGTCATTGTTAGGATAAGGCAATATAACAGAATCTGTTAAGTCTTAAACTATATTTGAAAAATTGGGCTCCTCCATCCAGCTAGATTAAGTCTATCAAATAGACTTGTAGGATGTTGAGATTCACTTTTAGGTATTCAATTGGCTGTGATGCCGGCCTGGGCAACAGATGGCAGTCAATAAACTCTGGTAACAGGTTTACTAGTCATTAGATTAATTGTTAATAGTATAGATGTGATTCAGCTGTGCAAGTAAGACAACCTATCTTGTTAAATGGTTAACTATTAAGTGCCTTATAGGTCATTGTTAACACACCTTGTTTCTCCAGGTGAAATTAATAAAGTCACAAGGATGGACAAACAGTATTCATTACTGCTCCAGTTGTTGTTAAGTAAATCTTTAATTATATTACAAAATGGTGCTAATGGCCCTAAATAGGAAATTGTGTCAGCAGCGCTTTTTAGCAGGCCTGCTTAAGGTCTCCCTCATGTAGGAGGAGAGCATGCTGCGTCAGCATTATTCTGACGCTGGGGCCATGGCAAAGTTGGCGTATTGCTGCAGCTGCGCTAGCAGCACCTTGTATCAGGGCTGCGTAATAGCTCCCTCATGTAAGAGGAGAGCATGTGGGATCGGTGTAGTCCAATGCCGAGTCTGAGGGTATAGCCATAGAGCATGCCCAAGGGATTCAGGGCATGTGCCCAGAGGTCTATGCCTGGCCAGAAAGTTACCATCCCAAACACATATGCAGTGAATACCGCTCTAAGGGGGACATTACAGTTGGCCGTCAAATCTTCTATTCAGGTAAGACCTTTCCATAGGTGAAACCTGGAGGACAAAGCACAAGCTATTGCAAAGAGCAAGGTTTCATAGTTTTGGTGATAATGCATCCCACGTCTTTATTGGCAGTAAGCGGTTCACTGAAGTTGGTGGCAGCATGAAGGCTGGCCAGAGGTTCCACGCACTGTACCTGTGCTACTCTACAATTAAGGGACCACTTACAGCTTGGTAAGGTGTACACTTAGTTATACATTACAAATGATTGAGACATTATCAGCTATTTTGAGGGGTCTAATCATGTAAAATGGTCTGTTCTAGCTTTTCAAGTAGGTTAGAATTGCGCAGGTTCAGTAGAAGGACCAAGATTGTCTTACAAGACCGGTTCGGAAATCGGGCCACAGTTGCTGTTTACGGCAGATACCAAGTTGCAAATATCATCTCGAGTTTGGAGGTGGAGCAGATTTGCAAAAAATGTCTGTTGTGGGTATCAACTATCTATAGACCCTACGGGCATCGTATGGGTTAAAGAGTGATTGGACAAATGTGCATATTGTGATGCTCAGGTTGATACATTATGATGATGGCATATGTTAGTCACGAGGGTGCAATCAGTTAAAGACCCATGGAATGGTTACATATCTTGTTGTCACAGGAGAATCATCAAGTATATGTTAATGGCAACACAGAATTGGTGTTGAATTACACTATATTATGAAATTCTGGTTAATGGAACACCTAACATGGTTTCATGTTTATTTCACTGGTTGCAAAATATGTGGCATTATAGTGGTGAAACATACATTTTCGCTAAAAGGAGTAGGAAGGACTTTTATGACTCCCTCCATTTTGTTTATCAATTGAGGTTTCAAATAAAGTCATTAAGAGGCCGCTTAAGGTTCCTATTGAGTGATTATGCAAATTGATTCCTGATTTGTCGTGAATAATATAACCTTATTTGGTTATTTTAAACGTAATTTGCTGGTTCAGCCTGAGGCTTGGGAAATTAGTTGTTGCATGATAAACTCAAATTATGTTCTGCAGGTTTAATAAACTGCCCTAAGGTTTGGGTTGTTACATCTATCCTTCTATGTGTTCAAAGTGTTTGCATAGCACCAAACCGTGGAATTTTCTTTTCCAGGAGATGAGTTTGTTATGCTTGTGTTCCATGGAAAATGTTATTGATTGCGAATGTTCCGAGTTCATGCTAAATGATTCTTCTTCTTCTTATAGGATTCCGCAGTGTTGCTAAGCGTATTACTGCCCTCCACAGGTCAAAAATTGAACTAAATTCTTACATACAGTCCTGTAACATGCAGGAATTGAAGAACAGCCCTGGATATCAGCTGATACTGTGCCCAATCAACTCCAAGTGGCCTTTCTTGATGCTAAATGATTGTTTGATAATTATGGAGTTATACGGCCATTAATTGGGTTATCAAGGGGTAGGATATCTTCAACATAGGTCCCAGGACCAATATAATAATATACTTGGCCTTGAGAGTTTCTGGTTAAACTATGGGCAGAGGTGCCTCCAAAATAGTACTATTCACTGTGAACCACCGAGGCCAATAGTTTAACCAGAAACTCGAAATAAGGCCAAGGATATTTGTTCATCAAACATTTAAACAAGAATAATTGCTTACCTTAAATCTTCGTATCGAGCAGACGATTGAACTTGTTTACAAATTTACATCGCGCGCTATACTCCCGAGTAAAGCTGTGATATCACAAAATGTCGTCATAAAAGTGATGTCTTTTGCAAATAGTAAATCGTAGTGTCAACATGCCAACATTCTGAAATAGCTGAGCTAGAGGATAAATGTTTGATGCCAAATATAATGCCATATGCGATGTTGACATTTGTGAACACTATTTCACCAGGAGGCTGCAGCTATATCTTTAAATTTGGCTGGAGATTATTAGGTAGTTATCCTTCTGGCACTGGTTTAGTGCAGCAGGTTCAGTCGCTACATAATTGTGATGGTACAGGATGATAGTGTCTGTAAATTATAATATATAATATTATGTTATAAATACTTGAGCAGACCAGAAGGGGGTCAGGTCTCAAAATAGTCACAGGCATACCAGGGGACCTTTGATAAGGTAAGCACACATATATACAACAATATGTCAAGGTCATCAAGAGCCTTGTAGTTCTGGATTAGCAATGTTGTTAGTCACAAAAAATAAATACATACATACATACATGCATACATACATGCATACATACATACCTACATAAATAATTTGGGAGAACGTATTGTTCAGGCCATTCCAGATGAGAAAAACAGAGTTGTGTTATGTACTAATGGATTCTGATTCCAGATCTCATTACACCAGGGCTGCTGCAACATCAGCAGCAAGGTTATTTATGTTCTGCTGGGTCGCATTGTTACGGCTGCAGCATAGTCCAACGAATGAATCTCCAAACATCTGTAATGACCCATTGCTGAACCAGGGTTATTTGTTAACTCTATTTATGTTCTGGTTATATGTTCCATCTGGGTGAGAGATGGAAATATTATTGTTTCATTTAAACAGCATCAGCATGTTTTACATTTATGTTATGACTGTATGCATTATGAATGTTTTCCCTTCATTTGTCAATGAAGCATGTGTGGTTGTGTACACTCGTTTCACATGGCATGATATCACAGAGCTTTGAAGTCCTCGCGTGACTCCGAAGTAAAATAGTAAGATTAAATGAGAACTTACCAGTTTGAAGTTTGATCTTTATTTTATGAGGAGTCGAGTTGAGGGACTACGTGCCCTCCGCTCCCAGCCATCGTAGATCACATCTGGTAGTTCTAGTCTTTGTTATCTTACCATTATACTTCAGTCATTATTATCTGTGATTTCACACCGTTGCTTTGAAGAATGACGCACGAGCGGCTGTACGGGGTTCTTCAAGTAGTCCCTCAACTCGACGACTCATAAAATAAAGATCAAACTTCAAACTGGTAAGTTCTCATTTAATCTTACTATTAAACATCGCAATCTTCATATAAGCTCGGGTCTACAAAGACCTGGGGGCATTGGCTTTGTCTTTTCGCGCTGTTATTGTTTCTACACTGAATTTCACAAAAAAAAAGTATTATTATTTACAGAGTACAATGTTTATATATTCTGTTGTGCTGCTGCAAGTAAGAATTGAATTGTTCTGCCTGGGACATGTGACAATAAAACATTCTCTTGACCCCTGACTCTTGTTCCAAGAGCAGTGCTGCTGAATCGTGGTTGTTCTGAAAGAGCCCCAGGGACAGGTACATCGCTGAACAATGTGACCTGATTTCCTGTACCATGTTCCATAGGAGCCTCACACAGGAGTTCGTGGCTACCTAAGCACGACTGATATTTGTTCTGGTATTTTGATCTGGTATTTTGTTGGTTCACATGCTCGATCAATGGTGTTTTATCATTAATGTTTTATTATTATTAATGTTTTCTGAGTCATTCGTAACTGTCACTGTATGTCATGTTACTTGTGGGCGGAACACCAAGGCAAATTCCTTGTATGTGAATACTTGGCCAATAAACTTACTTACTGATACGGAATTTGTCTAGTCGATACAAGCATGATCTGGGTTTGGAAACCCAAATGTTTCTAGTCATGTTTCTGGAGTTGAGAGGTGCAAACGTCATGGTCCCAGTTGTACCACACCAGGAATGATAGATGTTCATCAGGGCTGCCTGGAAAAGATATCACCTTTCCAGCCACTATTTCCAATGCTGGTGAAAATCTTAAAGTCAGAGCCAAACTGTTTCGCAGGTAAATTAGCACTGGAAATTTCCTTCCAAAATGATTGTGGATGCTGAGTAAATAGGCTTTCTCAATTGAGATTCTTGGCATTTGTATTAGGTTTGGGTTCCAAAAGCACAGATGGGGATTGATGTAAATGAATGATGGAGCAATTTCTGGGAGGCGGAATGTCAACTCTTGTTCCTAATGCAATATAACGAGCGACGAGACCAATAACCAGAAATAGATTTAGTAGCGTAGGGTAAGAAATAAAAATCACCTATGTTCTAGGGAGAATTTACACTGGACATGGATATGAATATTTAGATATTTTTAAGGTGGAGATTGATTAGTAAGAGTGTAACGGGTTATGGGGAGAAGGCAGAGGAATAGGATTGTGAGGAAAAGATAGATCAGCCATCATAGACTAGACTAGACAAAGCATAGACTTGATGGGCCGAATGGCCTAATTCTGCTCCCACAACTTTTGAACTTTTAGCTATTTTTGCCCACGGGAAGGCTCAATATTGCTGAATGTTTTCCAACATGAAGCCACGCAGGCAGTTATTGCAACTTTCAATGTTGCATATTAATAAGAATACAAGCAATACGGAAGGTATGGTAAGCTGCAAGAACCTGCGCATGTTGAGGCAGAGAAATGAGGGCACTGACGTCAATCTTCCTCCCAATGTCCTTGTTATGTAAATTGTTGTAACTTGTTGAAGTACGAGGTAAGTCTGCAACAGAAGGTTTGTGTTCACCAGTGAATCGGGTCATTAGATACCTGACGCTGTTCTTTTAAATAATAAAATATTCGTAAATAATAAAATATTCTCGTTGAACTTGTTATCTGGGAATCTTTTGCAAGTTATCCTGATTTTTATTTCCAAAGAATGCCATGGAATCTTTCATATCCACCTAACAAGGCTGGCCTCTTTGCCTTGTATGACACTGCTCCGCTCCTTCAGCATGTACTGGAGTAATGATCTGTACTCTGAGCGCAGATGCAAACTGCAACCCTCTGAATGAAAGCACTCAATACCATGGAATCAACAAACCTACCCACGTCTCCCCCTGCAATCTCAGGTGATCAAAGGTAATAGTGTTTCAAGGGTTCGCCCAGCAAAAAGGGGGAGGCAGTGAGGATGTCTCAACATGTTTTGCATGTGCGGCGAGGTGGTAGAGTTGCTGCCTTACAGCACCAGGGACCCGAGCTTGATCCTGACTGCGGGCGCTGTCTGTTTGGAGTTTGGACGTTCTCGCTGTGACCGCGTGGGTTTTCTCCGGGTGCTCCGGTTCCCTCACGCACACCAAAGACGAACAGGTTTGTAGGTCAATTGGCTTTGGTAAAATTGTAAATTGTCCCTGGTATGTAGGATAGCGCTAGTATACAGGGTGATTTCTGGATGGCATGGAAGGGCTGAAGGGCCTGTATCTGCTCTAACTCTAAAGTCTAAAGTCTTAAAGAGATCACCCTCTATTTTTCAGGACAATTTTCTCTTCTCTTGCAAACTGTTGGCACAGCAGGAAATAAAATGAAAGAAAAATTACAACATCAAGGATATTTTAATGAACAGTGAGCCACAGTGCATTGAGTTAATAATCCCTGGACTGCAACTGTCAGAGTACAAAGATTAGCATTCTGTGATTGTCCTAGTAAACCACAGAAAAAACAGAACATTTTATAGACATAAAAAGCTGGAGTAACTCAACGGGTCAGGCAGCATCTCTGAAGAAAAAGGATGGGTGACGTTTCAGATCCGGGTCTTTCTGCAGATTGAGAGTCAGGGGAAAGGGAAACGAGATGTATAGATGGTGATGTGGAGAGCTATATAACAAAT
Organism: Okamejei kenojei; assembly: GCA_035221665.1. Taxonomy (NCBI): domain Eukaryota; kingdom Metazoa; phylum Chordata; class Chondrichthyes; order Rajiformes; family Rajidae; genus Okamejei; species Okamejei kenojei. The sequence goes on from CM069153.1 coordinate 38,119,244, forward strand.
GAATGAAAGATATGCAAAAAGTAACGAAGATCAAGGAAAGATGGAGCCCACAATGGTCCATTGTTATATCAGCATCATATCTTTATAGTCACATTTCTGGCGCAGACAAAGTTTCAAAAGTTAATCGAACAGTGTTATCTTCTGCCCGCAGCGGTCTAATGAGGTGTTCCAATAGAACGATAGAGAAAGGGTCAAACCCAACACACAGCACGAGACTGAAGGTTTTCAATTCGTTGCAGCCCACTTTATGCTCTCATCACAGACCAAAAAAAGAACTAGTTTGGTATTTGAAAAAGCAAGGCTGTATCAAATATCACCAGCTGACAATCAAGAACAGGTTTGGGTAGAGAAGGTCAAACTCTCTCCCTCTGTTTCAAGTTTCTAAATAAGCCTGTAAAATTTGTGACGGCAGACTTTTATGACTGTACTCCTCAAAGTTGTCCAGGCTCAACAAGCATCTGCAGGTGACATTGCTCCATTGCCTTTGAGAAACGTGAAGCTCATCGATCTCATTTCTACTGCCATCCTACTACCCTCCACTGAAGATGGGGGCAATTGCATTGTGAAAATTCAGCCCCCAGCAATCATTGAAGCTGAAGAATGTGTCCATGTGGATTATTTGAAGGTGCTATCCAATTAATCCACAAGTTTCCTTGGTCCAGTAAATCTTACTCTTCAAGTATACATCAAGCTTCTTTTTGAAAGTTGCCGTTGAACCTTATTCCAGCCCTTCACGCGATGAATTTCAGATCATAATAACTTGCTGTATAGAGTCACAGGGAGAAACATCGCAGAAACAGGCCTTTTGGCTCAATCATTACCGACTATCAACTGCCCACTCTTATTTTTTATTATCCTCACATCCTCATCCATTCCCCGTGGATTCTCCAACCCACTTACGCACCAGGGGCAATTTACAGCTGTCAATTAACTCACTGACCTGCATGTCCATGGGATGTGCAAGGAAACCGGAGCACCCAAATAAACCCATGTGGTCACAGTGAGAGCATACAAATTATAGCCAGACAGAGGCTGAGGTCAGGATCAAACTGGGTCTCTGGTGCCGTGAGGCAGTGACTCTCTGGCTGCTCTGCAACACTCTGTTGCCCATACATGATAAGAAACGTTATCCTCACCGCTTGGATTTTTGCTAATGTTAAATTAGTGCCTTTGGTTACTGATTCTCACAACACTGAAACTAATTTTCATCACATGGCCAGAATAGAAATGCAGGTAACTTTTTTTTAATCAATCAGTCACTGATAGAGTCTTTCCAAAAGTAAAATATCTAAAGTGGTGACCTAGGTAATATCTAGTAAACTCTCCCTGGTACATTGACGGCAGGTCGTTTGTTGCCCACTGCTACTTAATCCAATTCTATGCTTTGTTCTCTGATATGTATGGAATATTTGGAACAGAAGCTGACATTACAACTCCTTGGACTTGATCCAACAGTTAATTAGATCCATGTGTGGGAAGGAACTGCAGATGCTGGTTTAAACCGAAGATAGACACCAAAAGCTGGAGTAACTCAGCGGGACCGGCAGCATATCTGGGGAGAAGGAATGGGGTGAATTGAATTAGATCACTGTTGATTGGAGTGGATTGAATCATACAGTTTCTACTCTTTACTCCCTGAACTTTGCTGAAGAAATCTCCTTGCATCCGGAGATGTTGCTGCAGTTTCACTCATGTTTGCTTAGTTCATTGAGACTTTTTTCAAATAAACTCTGTTTGTTCTGCAAGATCAACCCAGCTCTAATTTATTGCCTGGTTTCGTGATGGTGGTAATTCCAATGAGAAATTCTTATTTATTCATAGCTTTGAACATTTTGATTAAACCTCCTCTTAACTTTCTCTGGTTTCTCCACAGATTTAAAGCCCCTTAATCTGTAAACCATTTGAGCAAAAAAAACACATTGCTTGAGGAACTCAGCGGGTCGGCTCTCCTTCGCTCCTTAGATGCAGCAGTTTCTGCTTTTTGTGTACCCTCGAGGCAGAAAAACATAGACAGATGATATTCCGTGTTGAGGCCCATTTTTCAGATTGAGTGGAGTAATGGGGGAGAAAACTGGAAAAGAACTGGAAGAAACGCTCACAGTCTGAAGAAAAGTCCTGACCCGAAACATCATCTGTCCATTCCTTCCATAAATGCTGACTGAGCCCCTGAGTTACTCCAACACTTTATATTTTGCTCAAGATTCTGAAGTTGCCATTTGATCTACACATCATCTCCAATGCTTTGATCTCTCCGAGTCTGGACACGATATTATACAGTAGGTGGCTCTGATCAAAAAGATGATGTATAACTTCCTTGATTTTGTACTCTGTGCTTCTAATAATAATGTCTAGGTTCCCACTTAGCTTTTTTATGTATGTTTCCCAGCATGTCACCTTCAACGACCAGTGTACATGTATCTTGGGAGAATTCAGGAACCTGGTTTAAAACTGCTGTTAGATAGCAGTCCATCTCATTAATGAGAATGAAACCATGACGCCAGATGGTGACAGTAGGCAGATCATTGTATCACACCATCCCTGGCACTGAGTGGTCCGATTAGTCCATTATGAACTTTTGCTTGAAGCAACGCTTGTTGTATGAGTGGGAGTAAAGTATCAGGCACGGGGGGGGGGGGGGAGGGCAAACTTGGGGTGAAGGTGATGGTTCCATCGAGCCACCTGATGTTGTTGCTGGCATGGGCTGGTGTTAATGTAGTCTTGCCTACCTACACATTTGGTTAGCTGTGGCTCACATGTGCCAGGAGGTTGGGAGTCATGACTCACAGCCCCATTGCAAAAGGAAAAGCTCTAGATTCAGCTGATTTTCCATGCAGCATTTAAAGGATAGTGCATCTTGCCAATGTGGCGTTAAACCAAGGTCCTGTTTGCACTCTGTAGCAGATCCCATGGCACTCACGAGAAGAACATTGAATTTTACCAGTATCTTTGCAGAACAGAAAATCCATTCAAATATCTGCATCAGATATACAGGTCCATTATGCAGCTACAGGTATGAATGCTATTGTCCCACTGTTGGTACATATGGCAACTAAACAGCCTGGATTCTTGACTCCCTTAACTATCTTATATAGACCACATGAGCCTCCTCCCTTCATTACTTCCAACAGAAAACCTTTCTTTCTCACATCTTTATCTATCTTCCACTTAAGTCATTTGCTTTAACAGGTCCTTTTAGTGCACAGGTTATTTCTCTAGATATTTTGGTGCACAAATTTGGGTTCATTGTTTAAGAATGATGGGTCACCCAGATGGGGCTGAAAGAAGGTGATTTTTATTTCCTCCCACAGGTTTGTGAGCCTTTGGAAGGTTGGTGGAAGGTGGTCGTTGAATATTTTTAAGGCAAAGGTAGATACAATTCTTGATAAGCAAGAAGGGGAAAGATTACTGCAGGAGAATGAGGACTGAGGTCCGATTGGAACAGCCGTGAACGTATCGAGTGGCAGAGCAGGATCAAAGTGCCGAGTGGCCTTCTCCTGTTCTTGGAGTGAAAATGTTGTTCCTCAGGTTGTTATTACATCTTGTCTCTCCCACCTAAATCTATGTCCTCTGGCTCTAGATTCTCCTAAGCTGGGTTAGAGACGCCGTACGTCAACCCTATCCATTCACCTCATGATTTTATGCAGCTCGACAGGATCACCCCTCGGCCTCCTGTGTTCCAAAGAATAAAGTCCTAGCCTGCCCATAGAGTCATGGAGCCATACAACATGGAGCAGGCCCTTTGGCCCAACTTGCCCATGTTGGCTAAGATGCTCCATCTATGCTAGTTCCATTGGGTCCATATCACACTCGTACTAAACTTCTGTAAGCACTACTCTAACACATTCATTGTTGTTGGAATATGCTTTGGGGAAATGTTCTAAGAAAGTAATTCCTGCAACTCAGAGGGATAGGAGGCAGGAATTACTCTCTTAAGCAGTAGTTTGACGAGGCTGGTACTGTTGGGAATAATTTCAAACTGGGAGTAAACACTGAGCAGCTACGTACTGGACCCGACAAAAGGAACAATTTCCCTGTTGAAAATAGCTTCTGTAGGTAAGCTGGCAATGAAATAAATGTGGGAATGAGCAGACTGCAGTCCTGTAACAGCACGAGTCCAGAGGGAGGAACTAATGTCCACTTTTGACGTGGTTTTGATGTAAGCTGTGTCACCTCACACAGCAGTTCAGTGCTCAGGTTTGCCAAGCCAAGCAATATATCTAAAGGTTTATTGGGGGGGGGGGGGGGAACGGGACGCACTTTGCCAGTTTGAAAAATCCCATGTCTTCAGTGCTTGCCATTGATCCTGTCAGATTTAATTAGAAATGAATGTTTCCACCCATTAGAAACAAAGTCCACCACGCCACAGAGTACCAGTGCAGTCTCCATGGCAACCAGTCTCATCACTACCAATAAATGCTTTAAAAATACTTCAATAAAAAGTTTATGATTCATAGTGTTCAAAAACAATTTTGACATTTACTTTCATTAAATGGGAAAAAAACCAAGAATCAAACAATTACTAGACTTGATTAGATGCAACAGCTGGCAACCACTGGTTGCACAAAAACCACGGATCCAGGGCTCCGTGAGGATTGAGGCACAGGGGCAAATGAGGAGGAGAGTGTAGGAACAAGGAACTGCAGGTGCTGCTTTCCAAAAGAGGACAGTAAGTGCTGGAGTAGGTCAGCGGGCCAGGCAGCATCTCTGGGGAACATGGACAGGTGACGTTTCGAGTTGGGACCCTTCATCAGGCTGATTATGCAGTTACCTAAAATTGGAGATGTCAATATTCATAGTTGGGTTATAAGGAATATGAGGTGTTCCTCCAGTTTCCATGTGGCCTCACAATGCAGGAGGCCTAGGACAGAAAGGTCAGTATGGGAATGTGAAGATGGGTTAAAATAGTTAGCAACCAGGAGATCCAGCTGGCCTTGGCAGGTCTATGATGCTTTATGGTGCAGAGTGAGTGGTCTCGTATTCAGAGGAGTCAGATGTACATTGGGGAAGCAGAGCTTCTGACTGCGACTTATTGTATCCCTCAATCCAGCTACATTATTCATTTATCTTGGACGATTTGTCATCTAACTCCACTGGCCATCCTTTCCCCTAAACATATTTACTTAACAACAATCAGCCAACTGTAGTTTGAAAATTCACTGTGGAAGAGGGTTTCCATTATTTACCACTCAGTGTAGAAGTAGTTACTAACTTCACTCTGGGTGGGGCTAGCTTCAACTTTTAGTCAATAACCTCTATTCTCAGAGTTCCCAAGCCACAGCTTCTCATTCTCCATCTCATCAGCTCATGCTCATGAAAGAACCTCTGGGAATTGAGGGCTGGCTATGGTCAGAAATTATGCTACATGTTTGGTTTGCGTTTAAGCTGAGAGGGGCAAAGTTTATAGGAGATGTGAGGGGCAAGTTCCAGTGGGTGCCTGGAACCCACTGCCTGGGGAGGTGGTGGAGGCAGATGCAACACTGGCTTTTAGGATGTTTTTAGACAGGCACGTGGATGGATATGGAACATGTGCAGGCAGAGGAGATTAGTTTAACTTGGCATGGACAGAAAATACAGTCAACTTACCTGTAACTCCTAGTCCAGGAAATGTAACCCTTGTTTGTAGTCTCATGGGATTATATATTTTGTTGGACTTCAGATATCAAGTAACTCAGATAACACAGTTGCGTAATTTAGTTCCCATATCTAGTTTACATCAAATAATTACAAGAATTCAGACCATTCCAACATGCAGTGCAATGCAGGTGTGAACTCCACTGCCATAAATGGCAATCGATGTCAGTTGTTAATCATAGAACATAGAACATAGAACAGCACAGGAAGAGGCCCTTCAGCCCACAATGTCTGCACCAAACATGATGCCAAACCAACACTCAACTGCCTGCACATAATCTATATCCCTTCATTCTCTGCATATCCATGTGCTGATCCATAAGTTTCTTAAATGCCACAGTCATATCTGCCTCCATCTCTCGGCAGTGTATTTCAGACATTCACCATCCTCTGTGTAGAAAACTAGCTCGGAACATCTCCTTTAAACTTTAGCCTTCACAAATTATTGCCCTCTAGTGTTTGATATTATATTACCACCCTGAAAAAAAGGTTCTGACTGACTACCCATCTATGCTTCTCTTAATCATATACTTTGAACCTTAAAATGTTTTGTACCTCAGGCTATATGGACAGAAGTGAAGGGAGCATGGAGCCTGATCACAGACCAGCCATTGCTTCAGTAAATGGATGGTTCAGCGGTAGAGTTGCTGCCTTACAGCACCAGAGGCCCGGGTTTAATCCTGACTATGGCCACTGTCTGTATGGGGTTTGTACGTTTACTCAGTGACTGCATGCGTTTTCTCCGTGTGCTTCTGTTTCCTCACACACTCCCAAGACCTACGGGTTTGTAGGTTAACTGGCTTCGGTAAAATTGTAAATTGTCCCGAGTGTGTAGGAAGGATAGTGCTCGTTTACGGGCTGATCGCAGGTCGGCACGGACTCAGTGGGCCAAAGGGCCAGTTACCACGCTGTATTCCTAAAGTCCAAATGGTGGAACAGATTAATTGGGTTAAATGGCTTTTCTTGTACTAGTGTTCTTGCCTGTGTGTTCAGTCCATGATGTGAACTCTTACAGATGATTCCTATTTTCAGTTTTTATTTCTGATTATCTGTCGGCCACTGAGATCCTGCAGTCAGTAGGAAGGGATACTGTAGAAGGCCTGGAGTAGAAGCATAAGATGTTTTTACTTTAGAGATACAGCGTGGAAATAGGCCCAATTGGCCCATCAAATCTGCGCTGACCAGCGATCACTCTGTTCACAAATACTATCCTAGGGACAATTACAAATTTTTACTAAAGCCAATTAAACTACAAACCTGCATGTGGGAGGAAACCGGAGCACCTGGAGAAAACGCTCACGGTCACAGGGAGAACATACAAACTCCGTACAGACAGAACCCATAGTCAGGATCGAACCGGGGTCTCTGGCACTAATGGATAATGGATAATGGAAACGTTATTGCCATTCAGACCTTGCGGTCTGAACGAGATTTTGTTGCCTTGCAGTCATACATATAGTAAATAACAAAACACACAATAAACACAAATTTAACATCCACCACAGTGAGTTCACCAGACACCTCCTCACTGTGATGGAAGGCAAAAATCTTGTCTTTTTCTCTTCCCTTCTTCCTCTTCCTCTGCGCTGAGGCGACCCGGGCCTCCGATGTTGTGACCGCACCGGGTGATGTAAATAAGTCCCGCGGCTGAACCGCGCTCCGCGAGCGGGCCGGTTCAACTCCGCGGCCCGGGGCGGTCGAAGCTGCCGAAGCTGCCGCCCTCCAGTCCAGCGGACGCAGCTGTTGCCGCGGGAACTCCGGAAAAACAGGTCACCAACCTGTGACCTGCGAGCTCCCGACGATGTCGTCCACTGGGCCCGCGGCCGGGCCTCCGAAGTCGCTGCCGCCGCCACCACCACCGGAAAGCCGCCACAGCTCCGAGTCGTGCCGCCGGAACGCCTGAACCCGCCACAGCCCCGAAGTCGGCCAGCCCCGCGCTGATAGGTCCTGGCTGGCTCTGCCTCCGGAGTCTCGGGTCGGTCGCCGTTGGAGGCCACCAGCTCCGCCATTAGGCCTTAGCGCAGACGGAGACGGGGGATACGACAAGAAAAGTCGCGTCCCTTCCCAAAGGAAGAGACTAAAACGTTTCTCCCCCCCCCCCCACACACATACACTACATAATAACTCAAATTAACGCTAAAACAAGACAAGAAAACAACATAAAAAAGAAAAACAGACGGACTGTAGGTGAGCCGCGCTGCCACTCCAATTCACTCTCAAGGCAACAACAGTGCCACTGCCCCCATCGTGCAGCTGTATAGAAGACTTGTGGATATTCTGCAGGTCGGGCATGCTCTGCGAAGGAAGAAACCAAGGTTTCAGATCAGTGAACTTGAATCAGAAGAGGCATTTTCTGTTGTTATCTTGGATTTCCAGCAACTGTTTGATTGCAGCAACGGGACTGAGCAATAAATTGTCTTGCAAAGGGTAGAGCTCCACCCGGTGCTGAAGTGTGGAAGCACAGCACCGATGATGCAGAACACAAGGCTCCAGTCACGTTTGATAGACACAATAAACTGGAATAACTCAGTGGGCCAGGCAGCATCTCTGGAGAAACGGAATAGGTGACGTTTCGGGTCGAGACCATTCTTCAGACAGAGTCAGGGGAAAGGGACGATTATGTATAGAACTCACGAATAAAAGGTATGGAAAAAAGTAACGGAACGAAAAGTAAAAGTAAGAATAAGGGGTCGGCCAATTTGTAGTGTAATTTGTAGAAACGAGGAACTGCAGATGTTGGTTAACACACAAAAGGACACAAAGTGCTGGAGCAACTCAGTGGGTCAGGCAGCATCTCTGGACTTGACCCGAAACATCACCTACTGTATCCACATTCTCCAGAGATGCTGCTTAATGTGTTATTTTTTAATTTATTTCTAAGTACCAACTCCCTACCACTAAAATGTTTGACAGGGAAACTCTCTTAAAACTAAACTCTAACGTAAACGGAGACTTTTTAAACAATGCACTCACCGATCCAGCGTGGCCAGCAGAGATCAACAGAACGTGCCGCGGCAACAACAATGGGAACGCGGCTCCAAGTAAAGCCCGGAGAAAACATCAGGGTGGGGTGGGGGGAGGGAGATTCGGAATAGGCTGAGAGCCCAAACCTTTCGTCCTCCTCTGCCCAGCATTCTTCTGGCGAGCGTCCAGTCCCAAGAGAGAACAAGCTGGATGACCTCAGGGCGAGGGTCAGAGTCCAGCGGGACATAAGGGACTGCAACATCCTCTGCCTGAGCGAGGCATGGTTGACCTCCCTGGTGCCAGATCAGGTAATCTGTCCAACCGAGTCCTTCACTGTCTACCGTGCTGCCAGAACATCTGGGAAATCCAAGGGTGGAGGAGTCTGCTTCATGACCAATAACAACTGGTGCAACCCTGGAAATATCAAGATGCTTTCCCGTTCCTGCTCGCCGGACCTGGAGCATCTGACGCTCTCATGCCGCCCATTCTACCTTCCCTGGGAGTTCGGCTCAGTGATCGTCACAGCCGTCTACATCCCACCGCAGGCGGACACTGACGTGGCGCTATCGGCCCTACACGATGTGCTATATCGACACCAAAACAAGAACCCGGATGCGGCTATGGTGGTGGCTGGAGATTTTAATAAATCAAATCTCAAGAAGGTCATGTCGAAAATCTACCAACACATCACGTGTGCCTCCAGGGGGGAAAGGACTTTGGACCACTGCAGTACGCCGTTCCGGAAGGGCTACAAGGCCGTTTCACTCCCTCCTTTAGGAAAATCTGACCACGCTGCCATTTTCCTGCTGCCGGAGTACAAACAAAGGAGAGTACGGGAAGTGGCAGTGACGAGGGACGTAAAGCGGTGGTTCGACCAGGCAGAGGCCAAGCTGCAAGATGCAGTGACAGATGTCGACTGGAATATGTTCCAAGCAAGTTCCAGTCACGTCAGTGAGTTCGCGGAAGCAGTCACGGACTTTATCGCAACAATAGCCGATAACATCGTCCCCACGGTAAGGGTTAGCATCTTTCCGAATCAAAAACCCTGGGTGGACAGGTCCGTTCGTGTTGCCTTGAATGCTCGCACCACTGTCTACAACTTGGGCCTGGCATCCGGAAATATGGATGTCTACAAGGTAGAGTCCTACCTGTGAAGGACTGTGAAGGACGCAAAAAGGAGGTACAAGATGGAGTCACAGATGGAGCAGCAGGACACCAGACGCCTGTGGCAGGGGCTACGGACTATAACCAACTACCGGAGCAGCCCCCCCTCAACCGGAAGTGCCGGCATCTCCCTAGCTGCTGATCTGAACTCTTTCTACGCTCGTTTCGAGAGGGGCAACATCACCCCAGGCTTGCCGGCTAACGGCAACACCGCCAGCGCGCTGGCTAGCGAGGCTGGAGGGAGGTCCACCGCTGGGGATGGGTACACACTCTCGTTGTCCGAGCACGACGTGAGGAGGGCCCTGACACGTGTGAACATGAGGAAAGCTGTAGGCCCCGATGGCATCTCTGGGCGAGTACTTAAGTCTTGTGCTATGCAGCTAGCTCCGATGCTCACTACAATATTCAACCTCTCCCTGGCCAAGTCCGTGGTCCCTGCCTGCATTCAAAAGATCCATCATTGTACCTATACCAAAGAATGCCTCTCCAGCCTGTCTGAACGACTACCGTCTGGTGGCCCTCCCCTCGGTAGTCATGAAATGCTTTGAGAAGCTGGTCAAGAAACACATCTGCGCCTTCCTCCCTCGCAACATGGACCGCGACAATTCGCATACCATCAAAACAGATCCACAGACGATGCGGTCTCCCAGGTTCTGCACACCGCTCTCTCTCACCTTGACAGCCGGAAGGGAGGCCATGTCAGGATTCTGTTCAGAGACTACAGTTCAGCCTTCAACACGATAGTCCCCACCAGACTGGCCGAGAAGCTGCTGGAATTGGGGCTCAACACCCCCCTGTGTGCCTGGGTCCTGGACTTTCTCACCGCCAGGCCCCACTGGAGATATATGAGACTACTGTGGATAGGGTGAGCTGCTTTAAATACCTGGGAGTCCACATCATAGAGGATCTGACATGGACGTCACACGCTGAGGCACTGGTGAGTAAGGCCTTTACCACCGCAGGCAATTGAAGATTGAAGTGTCTCTGAGGATCCTCCAGTGCTTCTACTCAGCGGCTGTGGAAAGCATCTTGTCCGGAAACATCACAATCTGTTTTGGGAACTGCTCTGCCCAGGACAAGAAGGCTCTGCGGAGAGTAGTGCGTTCGGCCGAACGCACTATGGGAACTACACTCGCCCATCTGCAGGAACTATACATCAGAAGGTGCAACTCCAGAGCCAGCAACATTATGGGGGACCCCTTCCACCCCAGCAACAGATTGTTCCAGCTGCTACGGTCAGGCAAACGCCTCCGTTGCCATGCTGTGAAAACATGAGAAGGAGCTTCTTCCCAGAGGCCATTCGGACTGTAAACTCCTTTCTCACCAGGGACTAACTTACTGTACCAATTTACTGTTGTGTGGTGTCTTTTTAAAATTGCTGTTTTTTCTTTTTTTCCCCACACATATGTAATTACTGATTTTACTTCGGAGTCACGTGAGTGACTACGTGAAGAACCCTGATCGCCCGCAGTGCGCGTCATTAGGACGCCCGGGTTTGGCGAAGCACCGGTCTGGCAGGCACGTCGCTCCTGCCAGCGGTAAGTTTAAACTCCAGGTAAGTATTTTTACCTGTTTTTTTTTTTGATGACCTGCAGGAACCCTTTCTTCCGCAGAGGTTCCTGCCGGATGCTTGGCGGGTGCCGACGAGGGAACCAGCTGCGGGCTGTGGGAAACCCCGGTCCTACCGCGGAACCGGGTAGCTGGAAAATGTCGGGCTCGCGGAGTTCAGTCACTGGCAAAACGGTCAGTGACCTCTGAACGCTGGGTTCCCGGGAAGGGGAACTTCAGCAGAAGTGCGGTTCTTCAACCGCAGTGGCCCACGATATGGGGCTGAAGCTGACCACAATGGTCAGCCCGGGTGCCATGGGGGGGGGGGGGGGGTTCCCCTTGGTAAGGCACATGAACGCTAGGGTTCCCCGGGGAGGGGAAACCCAGCAGCAGTGCGGTGTCCAGACCGCAGTAGTTCTAGGATAGGGGGTAAAACCGCCCAATATGGTCAGCCCTCATGCCGGGAGGGTTCCCCTCTGGGTAATGTAAAACATTTAGGTTGACCAGGATGGAGCCTTGTGGAGAGGAGGCTCCATCTAGATACACTCCAACTACAGGAGTTGTGACAGTGCTGGGCATATGGGTGAGCCCGAGCCAGCAGCACCTTTGCACAGGGCTGCTTTAGGGGATGTCGTTTCTGTGATAATGATAGGGCATATAGGCAAGCCTGAGCCAGCAGCACCTATTCCACAGGGTTGCTTTATGGGATGCCGAATCTATGGCAATGCCAGGCATGTGGGTGAGCCCGAGTCAGCAGCACCTATTGCACAGGGCTGCTTGATGGGATGCCAAGTCTATGGCAATACGGGGCATACGTCAGCAGCACCTATTGCACAGGGCTGTTTAGTGGGATGCCGAGTCGATGGCAGCGCCGGCCTATAGGGGAGGCCACACCAGTAGCACCGTGTAACAGGCTGCTTTATGTTGAGGCCAAGGCTATGGCAGCGCCGGCATATGGGAGAGCCACGCTAGCAGCACCCTGTAGCAGGGCTGCTTAATGTAGGCAGCAACATCTGTAGAAGGGCTGCATAATGTTTCCCTCGTGGGAGAGGTGAGCTTCCCGGGGCAGTTTGTTATTACACTGAGGTTCTACAACTAAGGGACCATTTACAAGTGGATAAGATTTACACTTGGTTGAACAATACAAATGATCAAGACATCTCCATCGATTTAGAGGCATCTAACTATGCAAAATTGGACAATGCTAGCATTCTAAGCAGACTGGAATTGGGCCAGAATTGTGTTTAGGCAGGCGCAGTACTTTGACCAGGGTTGCTTTCAAGATAGGGTCCAAAATATGGGCAGAATTGTCTTTCGAGACAGGTCAGAATTGTGGCTAGAATTGTTTTAGACAAATTAGAATTAGCAGACATGTTCATTATTATGGTCAGGTTGTCTTACAAGACAGGCTCAGGAATCGGGCCAGAGTTGCCGTTCAAGGCAGACGGCGAAGGATGACAGACGTGGCCTGTTCATTATGAAATATGGCTGATTAACAACTGGATTCATAGGGTGTGCCCATTTACAGTGATCATTGGAGATATTTGGAGGAGGCATTGCTGTGATGAGGCAATATAACAGTATGACAATAAAGCATTAGAGGACATTTGTTAAATCTGGATGATAATTTTAACACTTTTTTGATAAAAATCCACTGTTTTTAGTCTCAAACCATGTTTGTGAAGTTGGGTTCCTCTATTCAATTAAAATTAAGTTGTTATCAAATAGACTTATAGGAGGTGTTGCAGAACAGCATACCCCAAGACATGAAAGCCAACGGGTCAGTATTAGTCTGACGCCGGGTCCATGGCAGCGTCGGCCAATTGGAGAGGCCGCACCAACAGCGCCTTGTAGTAGGGCTGTTTAATGTCATCCTCATGGAGGAGGAGAGCATGCCGAGTCTGATGGTATAGCTGTGAACATGCCCAAAGGGATGAAGGGCACGTGTCAGAGATCATTACTGACAGCAAGATTTGCCATCACAACACATATGCAGTGAACACCGCTATCAGGGGGACATTAGACCCAGCCGCCGAATCTGGTCGTCAGGTAAGACCCATTCCACGGGCAAAACCTGGAGGATGAAGGTAAGCGGTTCACTGAAGCTGGTAGCAACATGATAGTTGGCCAGAGGTTCAACGCACTCTATCAGGTCATTACGGTTTACGTTGAGTTATCAATTGGCTTATGACTCCTGCCTAGGCAACGGATTGGAGTCAATAGCCGCCTGTTACAGCTTTGTTGTTATAAAGCAGCAGACTATTCATTAAGGCTAATTGGCAATATAGTAGATGTGGTTCAGCTGTGCAAGTGGGAGATTGAAATCATGCTAAATGGAGAACTCTAAAGTGCCATATAGGTCATGGTTGACACATTTTTGCTATTATCAGCTGAAGCTGCGAAAGTCGCAATGATGGATAGACATTGTTCAGCATTGTTTCCAGTAGTTTAATCAGTAAATATCTCATTGTATTGCAAAATGATACTAATGGCCTAACAATGGGAAATGGCGAATATCATCTCTGGTTTGGAGGTGGAGGAGATTTGCATGTTGCCAAGTCTTCATTTATTGGTATCAAATATCTATAGACCCTACGGGCATTTTATGGGTTAGGAGTAATTGAGCGAATTTGCATATCTGCATGCTCAACTTCATGTTGACACGTTATGATGGTGGCATATGTTAGTCTCGTGGGTGCAATCAAGTAAAGAATCCTGTTATGGTTACATAATCTCGTTTTCCACTGGAGTAGCATCAGGTATAGGTCAATGACAACACAGAATGGGTGTTGAATCACACCGTATTTATGAAATTCTGCTTCAATGGAACACCGAATTAGATATGTTTGTTTCGTGCTTATTCACAGGTTGCAAAATATGAGGCATAACGGTGGCGAAAGATACATTTTCGCTACAACGAGAAGGCAGGTCTTTTGTGTCTTCCTCCATTTTGCTTCATTAATGGCTTCAAATAAAGTCATTAAGAGCCATTTAGGTTCCTATTGTGTGATTGGCCTATGCAACTTTGATTCCCGGTTGTCAGGAATAGTAATATAACCTTATATGGTTATTTTGAACGTAACTTGCTGGTTCAATCTGTGGCTTGAGAAATCAGCTGTTGCATATTAAAATCAAATTATGTTCTGCAGATTCAATAGACTGCTCTACGGCTTGGGTTGTGACATCAGTCCTTGTATATGTTCAGGGTGCTGCGATAGCAACAAAAAGCAGGACTTTATTTTCCAGGAGATGGAAAGCATTTGTTGACTGTTGTTGCATTGAAGATGTTGCAAATTACTGATGTTTTGGAGATTTTAAATGATCTGTCAATAATTGGTTGTACGGCCATTAGTGCCAACAAGACCCGCTCTGTCGGGTTCACGTTGGGTATCAAGTTGTAAGCATATCTTTAACACAATGTCTCCTAGGACAAGTACAATGCAGTATGGGATGTCAACATTGTGTGAACACTATTTCACCAGGGGGGTCCAGCTACATCATTAGTTTCGCCAGATCTCATAAGGTGGTTATCCTCCTGGCGCTGGTTTAGCGCAACAGGTTTAGTCGCTACATAGTTGCGACGGAACAAGATGGTTACATCTGTAAACAATAATATATAATATTTATGCTTATAATTCACTTAAGAGAGCAGAAGGGGTGTCAGATGTCAAAATAGTTAAAGGCATACCCAGCGACCTTTGGTAAAGTGAGGACACACATATATAACAATACGTTAAGGTCACTGAGAGTCTTCAAGGCTCTGAACTAGCTATGTTGTTAGTCACAAAAACTTATAAGAACGTATCTGTTCAGGTCACTTACAGAGGATAAAATGGCCTTTGATCTATGTAGGAGTAGATACTGATTCTAGATCTCACTCCATCAGGGCTGCGATAACATCAGCAGCAAGGGTCTTGCGTTCCGTTGGACCACGTCCTAACGCTTGCAGCATGGTCAAGCGAACACATTTATAATAACCCATTACTAGACCAGGGGTATTTGTCAACCCTATTTTCATTTTGATTATAGTTTTCCATCCGAGTGAAAGATGGGACTATTATTATTACTTCATTAATAACATCAACATATTTAAATCTATGTCATGACTGTATATATTATGAATATTTTTTCCCTCATTGTCAATGAAGCAGTTGTGGCTGTGTAGACTCGTTTCTCACGGCATGAAATCACAGAGCTTTGAAATCTTCACGTAGTCACTCACGTGACTCCGAAGTAAAATAGTAAGATTAAACGAGAACTTACCAAGTTTGAAGTTTGATCTTTATTTCATGAGGAGTTGCGTTGAGGGACTACGTGCCCTCCGCTCCCAGCTCTCATAAAGACCATCTGGTAGTTCTAATCTTCTCTATTCTTACTATGTTACTTCAATTATTGTTACCTGTGATTTCACACCGCTGCTTTGAAGATTGACGCTCACTGCGGGCGATCGGGGTTCTTCACGTAGTCCCTCAACGTAACTCCTCATAAAATAAAGATCAAACTTGGTAAGTTCTCGTTTAATCTTACTATTCTGTTCCATTCTGTTTTGTAGTTTTTTTGCACAATCTGCATGCATTGGCACTTTTAATTTCACTGCAAATCTTGTATGCGTATGTGACAAATAAACTAGACTTGACGTGTTTAGTTACACCAGGCCATTGGGTCTTTTTGTAGCACGTCTTAACATAATCCTCGGACAATTTAGGGTGGTGTGGCGGCTCAGAAATAGAGTGATGTTGTGAGGAATGAGGGGCATTGGAGTGTGACGAGGGAATGTCCAGAACTGGGTGACGATCTGGGAGTGTGAGAGGTGGACGGTGTTGGGTGGAGGGGGGGAGGTGGATGGAGTGAGGGGTCTAGGAGTATTAGGGGTGAAGAGACGTAATGAGGGGTTAGAATATGAGGAGCGGGGCTCTAGGAGGGTTTTGAGGAGTGAAGTCTGAGAGAGTGAAGAGCGAGGGTCCTGGATGTTTGAGTGAGGGGTCCGAGTACAAGCATTGAATGGGCAAAGAGAGTGAGGAGTGAATTGTCTGTGAATGGAAGGGCTTTGAGAGTGTAGAGTGCAGGTTTTGGGAGTGTGCAGACTCCAGTCTGGGAGGAAGACATGAGAGGTGCAGATTGAGGGGAGAGTTTCTGGAAGTTTGAGGAGTGGGGGTCTGGGAGTGTGAAGAGTAAGGGTCAGGAAAAGAAGAATGTGCGTCGGAGGGCACTGGGTTTGTCAGTCCCATGAAACACACGCTTGGCAAGGGGTACTTGGTGAGGGCACTCTTTCTTCTGTTTTGTGTTTACGAGATGGAATTATCCAGCAAAAGTGTTGTCGTAAGGAATGATTTGATATTGGTTTTTTTTTAACAAGTTCCTGGTGCCTGGCAGCAGCTGCACTCTCAGCAGTGTCCACATGGTGTCACTGCAACCTCTCTGAAATGGCACACGTTCTATTCCTCAAACATGCTTTCTTATCTTTCTTATTCCCTTTCTTATCTGACTCTGAATCTTTGTGTCACTAATTCTCAGTCTATCATACTTCTTTCTTATGTCTTGTCCATCTCTATCCCACACGTTCAGTCTGTCTCTGCCCATTTCTCTGCGTCTCTCTATATCTATCTTTGAGACTCCATCACACGGTTTCTACCCGAGGAGATGTCCCCAGCCTCCAACTCTATCTGCTTATTTTGCTCGCTCTGTCCTTCCCTTGACTGCTACCACGAATTCTTCATATGGAGCATATCGGGAATATTGTGTACAGTTTTGATATCCCTTGTAAAGGAAGGATAGAGGGGATGCTGCAAAGATTAGCCAAACTCTGCTCCCAGTGTGTGTTGCACCAGCACAGAAGGAGCTCCCGGTGAGCGCTGTGCAGTCGACCAGGACCGGGCCCAGCCGCCGGCACGGAGCTGACCAGGACCACCGTTTAAGAATAAGGAGTAAGCCATTTAGAACGGAGACGAGGAAACACCTTTTCTCACAGAGAGTGGTGAGTCTGTGGAATTCTCTGCCTCAGAGGGCGGTGGAGGCAGGTTCTCTGGATGCTTTCAAGAGAGAGCTAGATAGGGCTCTTAAAAATAGCGGAGTCGGGGTTTATGGGGAGAAGGCAGGAACGGGGTACTGATTGTGGATGATCAGCCATGATCACATTGAATGGCGGTGCTGGCTCGAAGGGCCAAATGGCCTACTCCTGCACCTATTGTCTACTGTCTATTGTCTATTGACCCTGCCCAGCCGCCAGCAGAGCATGGATAGACGTTGGCGAGCGAGCAGGGACGTCGATGAGCGAGAGTACGTCGGCGAGAGTGGTGGGCCGTCGGAGAGCCGTTGCCCACGTGTGTGCCGGCGGTCGGCCGAGCACCGGCCCATGTGAGTCAGTGGGGGAAGTGCCACTGAGAACCGAGGACCTGGCGTAGAGGGGGCGCCGAAAACAAGGAGGACCCATGTGTGGGGGGGGCGAGAACAAAGAGGGAGAATGAGGGACTATTTTGAATACTTTTGTAACATTGTTGGCACCCTTGACGTGGCAACTCTTGCATACTTGTGCTGCATGCAAACAAAGGATCTCACTGTACCAAGTGCACATGACAATATATCAATCAATGAACTGATTCCTGGTATGGGGTTGTTGTTCTTTGAGAGATTGAGCCTGTGCACTCTTAAGAAGAATGAGGCATGATCTCGCTGGAACGTGCAAATGTCATACGGCCTTATCAGGGTGGATGGAGGGATGGTGTTTCTCCTGGGATTGAGCCTAGAACCAAGAAACGAAAGTCTCACAATAAGGTGACATATATCCATGATTCAGATTAGAATAATTGTTTTCATCTGGAGGGTGGTGAATTTGTTTTTGAATTCTCCACCATTGAGGATAGTGAAGGTTGATTTGCTGAGTGTTTATACGACAGAGGTTGACCCGTTTTAAGATGTTATGGGAATAGTGCAGGAAATGGAGCTGTTGTAAAAGAACAGCGAGGATATTGAATAGCAGAACGTGCAAGAGGGCCGAAGGGTGAACTGTGTTTATGTTTATTTGTTCTTATCTCTTTCTTCTCCCTCTTGTTTAGAATTTTTTTCAAGATTCAAGAAACGACAGATTCTGGAATCTTCTTCTGGAACACAAAGTGCTGGAGTAACTCAGCGGGTCAGGCAACATATCTGGAGGCTGTGGATCAGCAAAGTTTTGGATCTGTTTAGTTTTTTAGTTTGGCGATACAGCGTGAAAACAGACCCTTTGGCCCATCGAGTCCATGTCGACCATTGATCATCCGTTCACGCTGGTTCTATGTTATCCCACTTTTGGATTCTACACACACGGGGTAATTTACAGAAGCCAGTTAATCTACAAACCTGCATGTCTTTGGAATATGGGAGGGAATATGGAGCACCCAGAGAAAACCCTGGGGAGAATGTACAATCTCAGCACAGACAGCACCCTTAGTCAGGATCAAACCCAGGTCTCTGGTGCAATGATGCAGCAGCTCTACTGCCGCAAGACTCACTTGACAATGAAGGAGAGATGGCTTCCATGACTGAACACTGGTATCTGCAATGGGCAAAGAAGGATTTGTTATTTAAATCAACATGTATGTGCTATGTCTAAACTGCACCAATCGCAGTGGAAGGACAAATCAAACCTTCACAGAGGCTGAGGAGTTTGACATTGTGTGTGCAGGGGAGTGAAGAGATAGCAAAAGAGAAAATCGAAATGGCTTTATACGATAAGATAGAACTTCATCCCAGGATGGAAATTGATCTGCCTGTCATAAAAACACAAAATACACAAAACATAAAATACATGAAACATGAAATTAAAGTGACGAGTGGAAAGGCATGGGGGATGGGCAAAGATTGGGGGGGGGGTCTCGGTCTACTCCACGACAGAAGGGGGAGGAGTTGTACAGTTTGATAGCCACAGGGTTGAAAGATCTCCTGCGGCGTTCTGCCCTGATTCTTGGTGGAACCAGTCTGCTGCTGAAGGTACTCCTCAGGTTGACCGGTGTGTCATAGAGGGGGTGAGCTGGATTGTCCAGGTGAAGCATCCTCCCCTCCAAGACCACCTCCCATGAAACCAACTCCGCCCCCAGGCCGGAGCCAGCCTTCCTGTTGAGTTTGTTGATCCTATTGGCGTCCGCAGCCTTCACCCGGCTGCCCCGGCACACGGCAGCGAAGAAGATGGCACTGGCTGCCACCGATTGGCAGAACATCTGCAGCACCTTACTGCAGATGTTGAACGAGTGGAGCCTTCTCAAAAAGTGCAGCTGGCTCTGTCCCTTGCACAGGGCTTAAGGGTTCTTGGACCAGTCCAGTTTACTGTCCAGGTACAGTCCAAGGTATTTGTACTCCCTGGTAAACTGCACATCCACACCATTGATGGGGACGGGGGACAGGGGTGTTCTGCTCCTCTTAAAGTCCACCACTAACTCCTTAGTCTTGTCGGTGTTGAGCTCCAGATGATTCAGCCCACACCACTCAACAAAGTCACTGACTACGCCTCTGTATTCAGCTTCCCTCCCATCACTGATGCAGCCCACAATGGCAGAGTCATCTGAAAAGTCTGACAGTGGCAGGAGACGGTGTTATATCTGAAGTCCGAGGTATAGATGGTGAACAGGGAGGGAGGTCCGTTCCTTGTGGGGCCCCTGTGTTGCTCACCACCATGTCTGAGACACAGTTCTGCAGCCTGACATATTGTGGCCGTCCAGTCAGGTAGTTGATGATTCAGGCAACAATGGGACATCTACCTGCATCTTCGTCAGTTTGCTCCCTAGTAGTCTAGGCCGGATGGTGTTAAAAGCACTGGAGAAGTAAAAATGATGACTCTCACAATGCTTCCCGACTTATCCAGGTGAGCATAGGACGATGGAGCAGGTGGATGATGGTATCCTCAACCCCCATCTTTGTTTGGTAAGCGAACTGCAGATGATCCAGGTAGGGTATAACCAGGGGTCGCAGGTGAGGCTCAGGTTCAGGTTGAAGATATGCTGGAGTACTCCGCACAACTGGCTGGCGCACGCCTTGAGTGCCCTCAGGCTGACACCATCGGGACCCGTGGCTTTGCCTGGGCTAGATATTCTATTCAATTCTATTCAATAGGGCCCTAGTGAGACTACACCTGTAGTATTGGTGTGCCGTTTTGGTCCCCTAATCTGAGGAAGGGCATTCTTGCGATTGAGGGAGTGCAGCGTCGGTTTGCAAGGTTAATTCACAGGATGGCGGGACTGTCATATGCTGAGAGAATGGGGCGTCTGGGCTTGTATACTCTGGAGTTTAGAAGGATGAGAGGGGATCTCATTGAAACAAATGGCCTACTCTTGCACCTATTGTCTATTGTCAATATTTCAAATATTGAATGGGTTTCCGCTCTTACGCACACCATTTGAACAACGTTTAGGCTTGTGCTAAGAAGTGACAAGCATTATTCTCCCCAGTCAGTAATCACCTCCAGCAAGACAGCCTAAGCACCGATAGTCGATAATGTTACCATTAACTCATTCCCCTGTCTCAAGATTTTGGCAGTCACCGTCGATTAGAAATTTCCCTTGTATACAAGAAGGCAGAGGCTAGACTGTAGGAATTTGTCTCCTGTTCTATGATGCGAGAAATGTGATTTGATAATATATGGCAATTGAACTCTGCTGGTGAAAATCCGATTCAATTATACCATCAAAAAATATAATCAAACCCAAGGAAGGGAAATAACAGTGTGTGCTGCAGCCTCACTTCTCCAGTGGCCTAAGTCTGATCCTGACCTTAGGTGTTCTCTGTGTGGCATTTGCATGTTCTCCCTGTGGCTCCGGTTAGGCTTCCCCCAGGTGCACTGCTGTTCCCCCTATGTCCCACGGATGCACTGATGTGTTAATTGGCTACTGTAAATACACAGCAGCTGCTGGAGATGCACACACCATTGATCCTGTCCACTTGTGGCCTGTTCTCAAGTGGCGTTTCTCTGTTCCTCTTGAGGCAGGGAACTGGAGGAACAGACCTTGGGTAGCACAGTGGCGCAGCGGTAGAGTTGCTGCCTTACAGCGCCAGAGACCCAGGTTCGATCCTGACTACGGGTGCTGTCTGTATGGGACGCGTGGGGTTTTCTCCCGTTCCCTCCCACACTCCAAAGACGCACAGGTTTGCAGGTTACTTGGCTTTGTATAATTGTAAATTGTCCTTGGTGTGTGGAGGATAATGCTGGTGTGTGGGGTGATTGCTGGTTGGCACGGACCCAGTGGTCCGAAGGGTCTGTTTCCATGCTGTATCTCTAAAGTCTAAAGTTCACCACACTCTGTACAGTCTGAGCCTGGTGTTTCTCCCTGTCACTCCTGTCCCTTTGATCTACCTTTCTCGGGCATCACAGTGTCTGACTCAGAGATGATGCATTGGGGTGTCAGGCACAACGACGTACTAGTCTAGACTACTTCTTGCACTTTTACTACTCTGTGGAAGGGGCAACAATGGGCCTCTCCAGACACTCTACTCTACAGCAATAAAACAGGACATTGTTACTCTTGTAGACTGCACCCAAAACATATGTACATTGATATAGTTGGGAAGAATAAGGGTGGCTCAGTAATGTCCTGTCCAAGAGGCTGTTGACATTACACAGGCATGTTCTTCATACCTGTGCTCAAGAGTAGGTTTGTCTTCCTGCATCCCCTTTTTCCAAGAGAGGGAGGACCTCACCTGAAAAGGCGTGCACGTGAGACTCTTTATCCCCTTTATATGCCTGACCCTTTTTATTTGTTATTTTTTCCTACATTAGTCACAATGGAGAAAACGAAATATAGTAACTTCAGTGATTTTTTTTTTTTTTTTTCCCCCATTATCCCCACCTTTGAAGGCAACATCCATGTGAGGTGGATGGAGGAGGTTGATTTCAACGGGTGATGTTAGGGAAGGGAAGGATGTGTGCGAGTTGTATTTGGAGAAATGGTATTTGTGCTCAGTGTGTGTGTGCGATTGTTTATCTTTAGTTTTAGAGATACAGCATCTTTAGTTTTAGAGATACAGCACGCAAACAGGCCCTTTGGCCCACCAAGTCCACACTGACCATCGATCACCCCTTTCACACCAGTTTCATGTTATCCCACTTTCTCATCCACTCCCTCCACATTCGGGACAATTTAGAGAGGCCAATTAACCCACCTGTCTTTGGGATGTGAGGAAACAGGAGCACCCAGAGGAAACCCACGTGGTCACAGGGAGAACATGCAAACTCCACATCATCAGCACCTGAGGTCAGGATCAAACTCAAGGTCACTGGTGCTGTGAGACAGCAGCTCTACCAGTGCCCCACTATGCCACCCTTGACGAGTTCATGTATAAAATAGCAGTTGTTTCACCGATGTATTGTTCACCTTGACTTACCGCACGAGATCATGACATTTCTTGCTTTGTTGTACGGGGATTTTGAATCTTGGAGATAATAAAGTGATTCTCTCCAGCTAGACACCAAGTAGTGGTGGCCCTGGCCCTGCCACTGCATGGGACACCCCTTCTGATGATAATCCAATTGACCAGGGTTAATGGGTCCAGCTGAACACTGCAGCTTCCTCCCTCTACCATGCAGCCCTCTCTCCCTCACCCAGAATGTTACTGCTCTCTGCTGGAAATGCCAAATGCAAAAGCTTCTGGGTCAGGGATCAATATTCAATGTTCTTCTAGTAATTTGGTCAGACCATGTAATCAGCAACATCAATTACAGACAAAGTGCTTATTCATCGTGTATGTCCCACTGTTTACAGCGTCTGGCAATATGTGAATGTTCAGCATTATCTACATACCAAATAGTCTTCAGGCAAAATACTTCATTGAATTATGATTCACTTTGGGATATTATAATACTTGTTTTTCCGACATAAGAAGATCAGAAGATTGCTGGGTAATATTCAGTCTCAGGATATCCATTTCCATAGTTTTCTTCTCTTTCTGTCCCAGTAAAACATTATGTTCCAGCCTTAGTCTACTGTGCCATTCATTCATGGCTGAAATACCCTTCCCTCTCAACCCCATTCTCCTGCCTTCTCCCCACAACCTTTGACACCCTTATTAATCCGGAAGCTATCAATCTCCATTTTTAAACACCCATCGTCTTGGCCGTCTGTGACGATGAATTCCACAGATTCACCACCCTCTGGATAAATAAATTCCTCCTCGTCACCACTCTAATAGTATGTCCTTTTATTCCGAGGTTGTGCCTGCTGGTTCTAGACTCTCCGGTTAACATTCTTTCCATGTCCACTCTATCTAAGCCTTTCATTATCCAGTAAATTTCAATGATGCCCCTCATCTTTCAAAAATCTAGCGAGTACAGGCCCGGAGCCTTAAAAGTTCCTCATAAGTTAATCCAATCATCCTCGGAATCATTCTTGTAGACCTCCTCTGGACCCTCTCAAACACCAGCATATCCTTCCAGAAATATGGGGCCCAAAACTGCTCACAATATTCCAAATAGCTCACTGTCCATGTGAAAGGCACGTCAGCCTGTGAGTTTGCTTGGCCTACATTTTCTAACTGTGACAAAGGAATGAGTCACTGAGCTGCAGTAATAGTCATTTACAGCACATCTGATCATTCCACACCGAGTCATTGACAGTGTCCACACATTGGGTAATGCCAGATGGTTGCAGCGTTGAAGTTATAAGTAAATGTCCTCATCTCTTTTAACTATTTAAGAACTTAATTGTATTGCAAAGGTGGAATATCTTCCATTGACTTCATTCCACCAATGACTTCCATTGTTGACCCCACTCCCTAAACCTCCCTTCCTCTCCAGCTCCATCTGACCCTTTAAGCTTGAATACTTGCAGATATCACATGCTGTAGAAGCAGTATTGCAAATGCCAACACATGAATAGTGCGTGTACTGAATGGTCAATGGCATACACAACGCACAAGACAGAAAGTACGGGCAATAGTACCACAGGGACATTCACCGACTGGACTGTTGTTTGCACGTTGACAGATGGTGCAATATGCATTGACTAGATGCTGTGTTAGCAGTTGGTTGAAGTGTATGATATGCATTGGTTGCATTGTGGTATATTGCCTTCAAGGCAGCATTTGATTGAGTATATAGCCTTCAAGGAGCCCTGGCTAAACCGAAGTTTCCTTCTCAGGGTAATTAGGGATGGACCGTTACAAGGAAGACGGTTGTGGTGGTTGGAGGTCAATCATCTCAGCCACAGGACATCTCTGCAGCAGTTCCTCAGAGCAGTGTTCAAGGCCCCAGCATTATCAAGAACCAGTCTCACCCCGGTCACTCCCTCTTCTTCCCTCTCCCCTCAGGTATGAAAACGCATACCTCCAGATTCAGGGACTGTTTCTTACCAACTGAACTGTCTGCTCACCAGCCAGAGTGCGATCCTGATCTCCCATCCACCTCATTGGAGACCTTTGAACTATCTTCAATCGGACTTTATTTTGCAGAATATAATATACCCTTTATCGTATACAGCATGTGCACACTGCGGGCAGCTTGATTGTAATCATGTATAATCTTTTCGTTGATTGGATGGCACACAACAAACAGCTTTTCACTGTACCTCAGTACATGTGACAATAATATAGTAAACTATCTTCAGTAACTTCACCAATTGTTTTCCTTCAACTATAAGGTCAGAAGTTGGGATGATTGCACAATATTTAGCACTATTCATGACTCCACAGTCAACATACAAATACAACAAAACCTGGACAATATCCAGGCTGGGCTGCGAGGTCGCACATAATATTTGTGCCATTCAAGTCAAGTTTATTCGTCACATACGCATACGAGATGTGCAGTGAAATGAAAAGTGGCAATGCTCGCAGATTGTGCACAAAAAAAACTGCAATACAGAATGGATCAGAATCAGTAATTACATATTTGTGGGAGAAAAAAAAAAGAAGAAACAGCGATTTTAAGCAGTGCTAGACAATGCCAATATCCAACAACAACATTTAGCTCTCACCCTCTTACATTCAATGGCATTACCACACGGAATCCCACACATCCTGAAGGTTAGCAATAGCCCAGAAACTGAACTGGAGTAGTCATGTACATAATGTGGCTACCAGAACAGGTCAGAGGCTCGGAATCCTGTGGCTACGACTCACCTGCGACTTCCCGAAAGCCTGTCCCCTAATTAACACGACTCAAGGCAGGGGTGTGATGGAACACTCTCCACTTGCCTGGATGAGTGCAGCCCCCACAACATTCAAGAAGCTCAACACCATTCAGGACACGTGTGTAAGAAGGAACTGCAGATGCTGGTTTACACCGAAGATAGACATGAAATGCTGGGGTAACTCAGCGGGTCAGGCTGCAATCCTGGAGAAAAGGGACCCTTCGACAGAAGCCTCACCTTTGTTCCCCCACCTCAGTGAGGTCTGGGTCAATCACAATGTAGAACTTTTCTCCTGTTGCCTCCATCTCTGTGCCTTTTTCTATGGGGAAACAGACCCCACCACCCAGTGATTATCCCTTTTCCCATCTCTACCAGTCCCCCTCCTCTTGGACTCCCCCAGATGGCCTTCTACCCTCTTTAGATCTTTTCATTTCTAACAGGAATTGTCTCGACCCGAAACATCACCTATTCCTTTTCTCCAGAGATGCTGCCTGACCGATTGAGTCATGTCTACCAGTCAGGACATAACAGCCTACTTGACGGGCAACTCATCCACATCCATTCACTCACTCCACTGCTGGGGCATAGCAGCTGCAGCAGTTTGTACCTTCTGCAGATGCACCAACACTTCTTAGACAGCACTTTCCAGACCCACGATCCCTACCAGCAGGAAGAACAAAGGCCATGAAAACTTGGGAACACCGCTATCTGGTAGTAGTTCTTTAAGCTGTACACCATCCTGATGTGGAAATATATTGCTGTGACTGGGTCAAAATCTTGGAACTCTCTCCCTGACCGCATTGTTGGTGTACCCACACATCGAGAACTGCAGTCGTTCAAGAATGCAACTCAACACCCCCTTCTCAGGGAAATTAGGGATGGATAATTTGCAAAGCTTGAAGGAGTAAAGAAAACAATTGTGCCACTGTTATTAGTTAATGGTGGAATATATATCAACTAGACAGTGAAATATGTACAGACTGGGATATGGCATTGACCAGACTGTGAGATTGATGCAACATAGATGTACACATAAAGACTGGACAATGGGAGATGTACTGGCCTGATTCTCAGTTATGTATTCATCCAGTGGGATTTTTACTAATTAGTCCATAAGATACCGATGAGCCATGTGTTGATCGACACTGAGGTATGTTCTGTTGACACTGTGGGATCATAACTGATGTGACGTGCTGTCTGGAGTGTGGGATATGTATTGATTCATCAACAGGATATGTTTCTGCTAGATTTGCAAACTGCTACCATCAGACATGATTTTCTTTGCAGTTGGATAAGTCTGTGACATAGTTTATCCTGATTGCATTTTGGTGATCATGGTTCCTGAATTTGTCCTGTGATTTTATCTTTCTTACAACATGATAAATGGCTGGGGTCTGATTCTTCTTCGAATTTAATCCCAGTTTGACCACTGGGACTTTACATAACTACCATATTTCTCAGCTTAGACATGCTCTCAACTTCAACCTCAAATTCATCTTCTCATTTTATCTTCATCTCCAATCTCTCCATATTAATCAACTGCATCGACCTGCATTTGTACATTTTTCAATTCCTTGTTCTCCTGAATTTCAATTGCTCTTTGACCTCATTTTACATTTTGCTTCAATGTTTTTCCAATTCACTGTGCGCTACCAAAACACAAAGTGCTGGAGAAACTCAGCAGATCAGGCATCAGGTGTGAGGGAATGGACAGACAATGTTTTGAATTAGGGGCACCTCTTCAGCTTACACTGTACTCCATGACCAGACTGTGAGTCTGGCCCAGAGCCAGAGTACAAGGCCCAAATTTGTGGCGTTTGCAGTCCAGAGGAGTAGCACAGTAGATGATTGGGAATATCACAGCCAAATTCTCCTCCAAGCCAGAACTGGACATTTATTGACCACATTCCCTTGTTTCTGGACAAGGTGATGCCACGCCTCATGGGAGCATCTTCACTATGCGGGCAGGAATAGTTCAAGAAGCCATCACACCATTTCCTCATAGATGTCTAGATGGGCTTAAAAGTTGGCATGGAAGGCAACATCCATATGTAAAGAATTTATATTAGCATTTATAACACATCTGATCCAGGTAATGAAAGCTTTTCTTCAATAAGTAGTCTATTTGCTGTCAGCCCAACACACATGCACACTCTTGCAGCAATCGCCTGCCAGTCTGAGATCTGCACCAGGGCATTAACAACCAGTAACGTAACACGGTTTGCCCACAGGTTACCAGCAGCGCCATTCACTGTCCTCACAACAACTGGGTAGAAGCAAGAAGCACCCACCTCTGCCAGGCACAATGACCACTCAAACCAGCAACTTACTGTGAAGCCGATCCCCACTGTAGCAGAGAATGATCCCGGGATGAACTTTCCTTGATCAAACTGCACCAGCAACGAGGTCTTCCCCACTCCACTGTCCCCGACCAGTATAGTCTGTGGGGAAATAGATAATGACAGTTGTTAGCTTATTAGGAGAATAAAGGCAAACAGGGGCTTCTTGGTTGACTGAATATTCGAGGATGAACAATAATAAGGGAGAAACGAGCAGTATTAATAGTAGTATAAGAGGGAAAACAATAAATGAGAGTAGTACAATGCACCACTGTGTGAGAAAATAAGTGAATGGTGGAAAGTGTCCCATAGTCTAGAAACTAAGGGAGGTATTGATAATATCAGGCATGTGCGAGCAGGTGGCATTATTGGTGTGTTTAATAGTAAGATTAAATGAGGACTTACCAGTTTGAAGTTTGATCTTTATTTTATGAGGAGTTACGATGAGCGATTAGGTGATGAAGGCCGTCAGTCCGCATGCGCGTCAACCTTCAAAGCAGCGGTGTGAAATCACAGATAACAGTAGTTGACCTGAACATAGTAAGATTGGAGAGAACTAGAAACTACCAGATGACCTTTATAATATGAGGGTTGGGAGCGGTGGGCACGTAATCGCTCATCGTATCTCCTCATAAAATAAAGATCAAACTTCAAACTGGTAAGTTCTCATTAAATCTTACTATTTTACTTCGGAGTCACGTGAGTGACTACGTGAAGACTTCAAAGCTCTGTGTTTTCATGCCGGATACGAGTCCAAACGTCACACACTGTTTGGATTGGCCATGGATGAGTGAAAAAGATTAATGCATTCAGACATGACATAGTTAGTTAATAATGCTGATGCTTTAATCATCAAAAGAAAATAATAGTGAGCCCTCCCATCCTGAGGCGAAACTACAAAACATAATCTAAAATGGTACAAGCAAAAACCCCCGGTCCAGCAATTTGTTTGTTGTAAAACCTGTGGAACGTCTGTTCATTGGACCATCCTGCAGCCGCTAGGATGTGGTCGAGAGTGACGTCCATTGCCCTCGCTGCCGATGTAGATGCAGCCCTGGTGGAGTGAGATTTAAAAGTGTCCACTCCTGCACTTGCCAGGACCTCTTTTAACCATCTAGAAATGGTTTGCACTGATACCTTATGAAAAGGTTTTTTGTAACTTATCAGTACAGATAATTCGGAGCCTTTGAGGCTCTTAGTGACCTTGATGTATTGTTGAATGTGTGATACTACACACAACCATGGGTCCATGGGGTATGCCAAAAACACTAGCTTGAGCCATGACACCCCCGGTCTGCTCTGTTTGATCAAATCATAAATGATGAAGGTTATATTATTTACATAAGTAGTCATGTTGTCCAGTCGTAATTTGTGTAACGTCTGGACCCGTTGCGCTGTGACCAGCGCCGCGAGCATGACCACCTTGAGGGTGAGTTTTGATAAAGGCAGGGACGAAGCTGGCGAAGCAGTGTGAGCACCACGCTTACATCCCAAATCTTCGTGTACCGGGGCCTGGGTGGAATAGAATTAAAAATGCCCTTCATGAACCTAGTTATTAAGGGGTGAGTCCCTACCGATTGGTGACCCGATCCCAGCACTAAGTAAGAGGATAATGCACTTCTGGCACTATTAATGGCACTGTAGCTCAATTTCTGATCATAGTATAGGGTAGATAGAAACACCAAGACATCCGTGATTCGTGCTGATTCATACGTGATGTTTGAGATAGAACAGAACATCTCCCACTTCTTGATGTGAGACATGTACTTTTTTGTGTACTGTCCCTCCAGGCCAGTTATCACATCCACTGTACGTTCTGACAATCTGAGCCCCAGGTATGGTCTCCTCAGAATCTGCAAACCATTAAATTGATTCGGTCATGTAGTGGATGGTTACTCCCCGTTACTGGGTGAACCAGCAGTTTCCTGCTTTTGATGACAGCCATGAAAGGCTGTGTTATCATAGCCAGGATTAGTGGGTACCAAGACTGTGTAGGCCAGTCAGGCACTACTAAAATGCCTGTGGCATTGTCTTGCTTGATTTTTGCCAAGCACCGACTGATGAGGCAAAATGGGGGGAAAAGCATACAAAAACATTCCTCCCCAGTGTAGCGAGAACGCATCTACTGCCACTGCCCCTGGGTCTGGTTCCCATGACACATATTTGGGTAACTGGTGATTTAATCTGGATGCGAACAAATCAATATCCGGAACGCCATACCAGACGACAATGTTGTTAAACACTTCATGATTCAACATCCATTCTGTGTTGTCATTGAATTTCCGCGATCTAGTGTCCACCACCATGTTGTATCTACCTGGTAGGTAGATGGCTGAAACCCAAATGTTCCTCATAATACACCAGTGCCAGATAAGGTTAGCCAATTTATCACAAGATACAGACTTAATACCACCCATGTGATTTACATACGCCACTGCTGTAGTGTTGTCAATCTGAAGTTGAACATGCACATGTTGCATGTTGCTGCAATAAGCCTTCAGCCCATAGAGTGCTCCCAACAACTCTAAGTAGTTAATCCCATGTAGCTGAAGAATGAATGACTCCTGCACATTCCATCTACCACCGCAGCTAGAGATGGTATTTGTAGCTCCCCATCCTAGGGCGCTTGCATCGGTTTGTAAGATAACCGATGGTGTATAGACTAAATTTTTTCTGGAGCAATGATGAATATTCATTACCCACCATTGTAATTCAGCAATGGCCTCTGCTGGCAGTCGCATAGGTCTACAAAATTGACCTGCATGGAATTTAAGTGCCTGCTCCTTGGCACGTTGTAATTTTTTTTTACCATATAACAATTACAGCACGGAAACAGGCCCTCTCGGCCCTTCCAGTCCGTGCCGACCATTTGTTTTCCCCTAGTCCCATCTACCTGCACTCAGACCATACCCCTCCATTCCCTTCCATATACCTATCCACTTTACTTTTAAATGTTAAAATCGATCCTGCCTCCACCACTTCTGCTGGAAGCTCATTCCACACAGCCACCACCCTCTGAGTAAAGAAGTTCCCCCTCACGTTATCCCTAAACTTCTGTCCCTTAATTCTCATGTCATGCCCTCTTGTTTGAATCTTCCCTACCCTCAATGGGAAAAGCTTATCCACGTCAACTCTGTCTATCCCTTTCATCATTTTAAAGACCGCAATCAAGTCCCCCCTTAACCTTCTGCGTTCCAAAGAATAAAGACCTAACTTGTTCAACCTTTCTCTGTAACATAGTTGCTGGAACCCAGGCAACATTCTAGTAAATCTCCTCTGTACTCTCTCTATTTTGTTGACATCCTTCCTATAATTAGGCGACCAAAATTGTACACCATACTCCAGAATTGGTCTTACCAATGCCTTGTACAATTTTAACATTACTTCCTTACTCCTATATTCAATGCTCTGATTTATAAAGGCCAGCACACCAAAGGCTTTCTTTACCATCCTATCTACATGTGATTCCACCTTCAGGAAACTATGCACAGTTATTCCTAGATCTTTCTGTTCCACAGCATTCCTCAATTCCCTACCATTTACCATGTACATCCTATTTTGATTTGTCCTGCCAAGATGTAGCACTTCACACTTATCAGCATTAAACTCCATCTGCCATCTTTCAGCCCACTTTTCCAAATGGCCCAAATCTCTCTGTAGACTTTGAAAATCTACTTCATTATCCACAACGCCACCTATCTTAGTATCATCTGCATACTTACTTATCCAATTTTCCACCCCATCATCCAGATCATTGATGTACATGACAAACAACAGTGGACCCAACACAGATCCCTGAGGCACCCCACTGGTCACCGGCTTCCAACCTGACAAACAGCCATCCATCATTACTCTCTGACATCCCCCATTCAGCCACTGTTGAATCCATCTTGCTACTCCGCCATTAACACCCAAAGATTGAACCTTCTTAACCAACCTTCCATGGGGAATCTTGTCAAAGGCCTTACTGAAATCCATATAGACAACATCCACTGCTTTACCCTCATCAATTTCCCTCGTTACCGCTTCAAAAAATTCAAGAAGGTTTGTCAAACATGACCTTCCAGGCACAAATCCATGTTGACTTTTCCTGATCAGACCCTGTTTATCCAGATGCTTATAATATTATCTCTAAGTATCCTTTCCATTAATTTGCCCACCACTGATGTCAAACTAACAGGTCTATAATTGCTAGGTTTATTCTTTGAACCCTTTTTAAACAATGGAACAACATGCGCAGTACGCCAATCCTCCGGCACTATTCCCGTTTCTAATGACATTTGAAATATTTCTGTCATAGCTCCTGCTAGTTCTACACTAACTTCCCTCAATGTCCTAGGGAATATCCTGTCAGGACCTGGAGACTTATCCACTTTTACATTTTTCAAAAGTGTCAGTACTTCCTCCTCTTTGAATCTCATAGTTTCCATAGCTACTCTACTTTTTTCCCTTACCTCACAAAGTTCAATATCCTTCTCCTTGGTGAATACCGAAGAAATTATTGTTCAATATCTCCCCCATCTATTTTGGCTCTGCAGATAGCTGTCCATTCTGGCTCTCTAATGGTCCAATTTTATCCCTCGTTATCCTTTTGCTATTAATATAACTGATCCTTTTGCTATTAATATAACTGTAGAAACCCTTTGGATTTACTTTCACCTTTCTTGGCAAAGCAACCTCATATCTTCTTTTAGCCTTCCTAATTTCTTTCTTAAGATTCTTTTTACATTCTTTATACTCCTCTAGCACCTCAATTACTCCATGCCTCCTATAAATATTGTAGATATCTCTCTTTTTTTCGAAACGAGTGTCCAATTTCCCTTGAAAACCATGGCTCTTTCCAATTTTTACTATTTCCTTTCAACCTAACAGGGACATAAATTTCTCTACTCTTACAATTTCCCCTTTAAATGTCCTCCATTTCTCTTCTACATCCTTCCCATAAAACAAAGTGTCCCAATACATTCCTTTTAAATCCTTACGCATTCCCTCAAAGTTAGCCTTTCTCCAATCAAAAATCTCCACCCTAGGTCCAGTTCTGACTCTCTCCATAATTATATTGAAACTAATGGTATTGTGATCACTGGTCCCGAAGTGCTCATCAACGCATACCTCCGTCACCTGACCTGCCTCATTTCCTAACAGGAGGTCCAGCACTGCCCCTTCTCTGGTCGATACCTCTATATACTGCTGCAAAAAACTATCCTGCACACATTTTACAAACTCCAAACCATCCAGCCCATTTACAGAATGTGTTTCCCAGTCTATTTTTGGAAAATTGAAATCTCCCACAATCACTACCTTGTGCTTACTACTAATATCTGCTATCTCCTTACATATTTGCTCTTCCAATTCTTGCTCCCCATTTGGCGGTCCATAATACACCCCTAAAAGTATTGCTACACCGTTCCCACTTCTCAGTTCCACCCAAATAGCCTCCCTAGATGAGCCCTCTAATCTATCCTGCCAAAGCACTGCTGTAATATCCTCTCTGACAAGCAATGCAACACCTCCACCTCTGGTCCCTCCAATTCTATCACACCTGAAGCAACGAAATCCTGGAATATTTAGTTTCCAATCACAGCCCTCCTGCAACCATGTTTCACTGATTGCCACAACATCATATTTCCAGGTGTCAATCCAGGCTCTAAGTTCATCCACCTTTCTTACAATGCTCCTAACATTAAAATATACACATTTTAGAAACCCACCATCCTTTATTCTGTCTATTATCTTTTTCCTCTTTCTCGCCTACATTTTGGGTCCGAGTGCTTCCCTTCTCTGCCTCTTGCCCCACACCCTGTCCCCTAGCCCCCTCTACCCGAGTCCCTCCCCCCAGCCTTTCTAGTTTAAAGTCTCCCCAGTAGCCTTTGCAAATCTCCCTGCCAGGATATTGGTCCCCCTCGGGTTCTAGTGCAACCCGTCCTTTTTGTACAGTTCAAGCCTTCCCCAAAAGTGATCAAGAAACTTGAATCCCTGCCCACTGCACCAGTCCCTCAGCCACACATTTATCCTCCACCTCATTCCATTCCTACTCTCACAGTCATGCGGCACAGGCAGTAATCCTGAAATCGTTACCCTTTTGGTCCTTCTCCTTAACTTTCCCCCCAACTCCCTAAATTCTCCCTTCAGGACCTTGTCTCTTTTTCTGCCCATGTCATTGGTACCTATGTGTACCACAACATCGGGCTCCTCTCCCTCCCTTATCAGAATCGTTTGGACACGTTCCGACACATGCGAGACCCTGGCACCAGGGAGGCAAACTACCATCCGGGTCTCCCAACTGCATCCACAGAATCGCCCATCCGACCCCCTAACTATAGAGTCCCCTATTACAATTGCCCTCCTCTTTTTGCTACCCTTCTGAGCATCAGGGCCGGTCTCTGTGCCGGAGACCCGGCCGCTGTTGCTGCCCCCAGGTAGGCTGTCCCTCCAATCGTACTCAAACCCGAGTACCTATTTTCCAGGTGTACAGCCACAGGGGTACTCTCTAGCCCCTGCCTCTGCCCCTTGCCCTTCCTAACCGTGACCCACTTGTCTGCCTCCTGTGGTCTGGGTGTGACTATCTCCCTGTAGCTCCTCTCTATGACCTCCTCACTCTCCCTGACCAGACGGAGGTCATCGAGCTGCTGCTCCAGGTTCCTAACACAGTCCTTTAGGAGCCCCATCTCGACACACCTGGCACAGATGTGGACGTCTGGAGGGCTATCAGATTCCCTGATCTCCCACATCTGACATCCAGAACAGTACACTGCCCTTGCCTTCATACTCCCCCCCCTACACAGGATACAATATCAACATAATACGAAATCACTACAAACTGCTGAAATCTGATGGCCAATCAGCTGCTTACCCTAGTCCATTTCCCACCAATCAGCTGCTTACCCTAGTCCACTTCCCACCAATCAGCTGCTTACCCTAGTCCACTTCCCACCAAACAGCAGCTTCCTCAAAAAAACCACTTCTCCGAATGGAAGGTTGTGGATTTAGGCAAGCCCCACACTTGATTT
The DNA here is from genome assembly GCA_035221665.1 of Okamejei kenojei. Classification (NCBI taxonomy): domain Eukaryota; kingdom Metazoa; phylum Chordata; class Chondrichthyes; order Rajiformes; family Rajidae; genus Okamejei; species Okamejei kenojei. Next base: position 38,153,987 of record CM069153.1, read on the forward strand.
TAAACCTTACCGGTCGGGTGTCGCTCCTCCCCCTCCTTCTCTTCCAACAGCTCCTGTGGGCCTCTGAGAAAAACAAGCCCCGCGCTTGATTTTAAACCTTACCGGTCAGGTGTCGCTTCTCCCCCTCCTTCTCTTGCAACAGCTCCTGTGGGCCTCTGAGAAAAACAAGCCCCGCGCTTGATTTTAAACCTTACTGGTTGGGTGTCGCTCCTCCCCCTCCTTCTCTTCCAACGGCTCCTGTGGGCCTCTTTTAAAAGGCCCAAAACGTACAGCTGGGAAGGCATCCATTAGTTTGCCAATTACACTAGCTACTTGTCTAATTGAGTGCTGCCGCTTAACAATGAGATTGTTACAGGCTTCTATTAACTCTGATTGCTTGCCCCAAGGCAGAGTCACAGACATGTGAATTGAGTTAATGGTAAATCCCAGGTAATCAATTACCCTGGTAGGTATCAATTTGGACTTAACTGGATGGACGAGGAACCCCAATCTCTCAAGCATGAGTCTGATGTGTGAAACAGATGATTCTGCTGATTTCTTGGTGTCCCCTATGATTAGAATGTCATCCAAATATGCCATGACAATGTGATTCTGAGCCCAGGGCTGGTTTTAGTAGTTTTGTAAATAGTCTGGGAGCTGAAGTCAGCCCATTAGGCAATGCTTTGAACTGCCACAATTGTCCCATCCAGTTAAACTTCAAATATCTCCTGTGCTCCCTGTGAATGGGTACCGAGTAGTATGCATCTTTAAGATCAATGCATGCCCACTGTATGGCAGTACCAAAGTTATCCATTTTGAAATGTTTATACTGCACAAAGGTGTTAAGTTCAGTTAAGTCTAGGATGATACAACATCCTCCATCCTTCTTTCACTTAGTGAATATGTTAGATACAAATTGGTGAGGTTCATGAGACGACCTCTCAATTACCTCTTTTTTGTGTAAAGTTTGGATTTCAGCTTGTACATCCAGACTTTCCTGTTGTGAAAACACATATGTGCGGTTTGGTGAATGTTGTGTGGGTGGTAGCGAATTAAGATGGAACTCTATTTGGAAGCCTTGTATACTGTGCAGTATAAACGGATCTGGTGTGATCCAACTCCATTCATTCAAGAAATGTTGCAATCTTCCCCCAACTTGTGCCTGAGTCATGTGTAATGTGTTCCGCAAGGAACTAGATTCAGCTACCTCAGATGTTACTGGTGGTACGGTGCTGGTTTCCGTCCCCGGGACTTGGGGGGTAGGGCTGATGGCGGGTGCCCTCCGCGCATCTTTGCAGTGGGCCGGCTTGGGTCTACTAAAAAAAGACCTTTGTGCCACTTGTTGGGGTCTCCCACCAGTTCCGGTGTACCGCCCGGTGTTGAAGGGAGCGTAGGGGTGCTGCCGGTATGATGAGCCCTTGGGTGTAGTCTGGACATTCATCAGGCTTTTTATGGTCTTTGCCTCATCGTCCAGCTCCCGGGCTTGCTTTGGCATATCTTTCCCGAACAGGTATTTGGCTGGTTGAACATTGCTGGCCTTACATAGCACAGCGAATTTGGGGTTCAGTGCTGGCCGGATGGCATTTTTGCGCAGGCAATTAATTTCAAAGTGTGCATTTCACATTAATGCCATTGCGTCCTGCTGTGTGTCAGACAGGAGCTCCCCATCCACTGAGCTGGCAAAGGCCGTGATGCCTGATGCAAGCAATTAAACAAATTTTGGAGCTTTCATCTCCTGGGCTCTGACGCCCACTCCAATATGACCCCAGATGGAGTGATTCACGGCCGGCACATTCAAAGAGGCACAGTTTGCAGGAGTGTGGTACCTGTTGGTAGTCTCCTCCATTGCCAGATCTTGGAGCTGGTGAGAGGCCAGAAAATTGATAGTACTGGCTAGGTCTTCGTCCAGGGGTTCCCCTGATAACGATGGAATGGCAAATTTTGATGCCAATAGTGGCACTTCTGACCCATGCCCCCGAGTGTGCTCACCAGCTGTGCCTCCGAACTCTGAGTCAGCTAGATACTGACCCCGTGTGCTCCCCTCCTCAGGGAGGGAGACACTGTGCAGCCCTGTAACAGGTGCCGCTGGCGCGGGCCCCTGTGGAGACCTGCGCTGATATAGCTCCCTCCTTTGGAGCCACCTCTCCATCAGGTGCTCCATGTGGGTGAGTCGTCCGCAGATGCTACCCAGGGAACCCTCCTGGCCCGACTCATCCGAGTCCACGGGCCTTGCAGACTTCTGTGTGGCCTTCCGCCCCTGCGGGACTGCCACGGTGCTTTCTTGTGGCACCAAGTCCGCTGTCGCTGGCTCCACCGGCAGCGACCCAGAAGGCGATATGGACAGTCGCCCGCTACCCGCACTCCCACGGTCTTCGGTAGCTGGTTTCACCGTCTCTTCATCTTCGACATCTCCAAAGGTTCAAACTTGACTGTGGCAAGAATTACAGAACCAAGCCAAACGACCTCAGGGAAACCTGAGGTTTTTGAACTTAACACTGGAAGGAGCGACGCGCCTGTCAGTCAGTCGTTGGCGCATGCTTCAGATGTAATGACGCGCATGCGGACTGACGGCCTTCTTCACATAGTCACTCGATTGACTCCGAAGTAAAATCTGCAGTGAATGGATTACTGGAGCAGGATTGGGTTGGCAACAGTGGACATTTTGGATTTGAAAGCTATGGGTGGAGTGGAAGTATAGGCAGTGTTGTGTTGACTGCGGCTGAATTGAAACGAGCTGGAAGTACTGTGTTGACTCCTGGTGAATGGGGAAAAGGTGACTCCCCCCCCCATGGTGAAAAGAAAGTAGACGTGGGAATAATGGATGGGCAAATAGTGAAAGAGTATCGATTGCAGAATTAGTGACTGACACACACCCAAATACAGTATGCCCCATACATACTAACAAGGGGGGAATGTGATTCTTCAGGAAATGAGTTGTTGCAATGAGTTTCCCAATGGTATATAAATCTTGATCGTCTAAGGGAGTGTCATTATTGAAAATGAGTCGCTGGATAATGTGTCACCAGGCCAATTAATGATTGAACTATTCACCTGTTTAGATGATAAAATAAAAAGCGATGTGTCCAGGGATAGATAGATGGATAGATAGATAGATAGATAGATAGATAGATAGATAGATAGATAGATAGATAGCATTGTAAGAATAAAAGGAAGCAGTAAATCACACAATGTAGGAGATGAAACACTCATGTGAACCACAGGAGTTGTGGCATCTGAAATGACTCCACTGCACACCCTCATTGACTCTATTTCCTCTTATTTTCGATTGATTTATAGATCCAGCGTGGCAACAGGCCCTTTGGCCCTCCGAGTTCACGCCAACATTGATCACCCGTTCACACTAGTTTGTTCTTTCACTTTCCATGACACTCCCAACACACTAGTGGCAATTTACACAAGCCAATTAACCTACAAACCAGCGCGTCTTTAGGCTGTGGCCATGCAGTCTTAGTTTAGTTTAGAGATAGAGTGCAGAAACAGACCCTTCGGCCCACCGGGTCCACGCCGACCAGCAGTCCCCGCACACTAACACTATCCTACACACTAGGGACAATTTACAGAAGCCAATTAACCTATAATTAATACAGAAGACAATTAACCTATGTCTTTGGAATGTGGGAGGAAACCGGAGCACCCAGAGAAAACCCACGCAGGTCACAGGGAGACGTACAAACACCGTACAGACAGCACCCACGGTCAGGATCGAACCTGGGCCTCTGGCGCTGTTATAGAAACATAGAAACATAGAAATTAGGTGCAGGAGCAGGCCATTCGGCCCTTCGAGCCTGCACCGCCATTCAATATGATCATGGCTGATCATCCAACTCAGTATCCAGTACCTGCCTTTTCTCCATACCCCCTGATCCCTTCAGCCACAAGGGCCACATCCAACCTCCTCTTAAATATGGCCAACGAACTGGCCTCAACTACCTTCTGTGGCAGAGAATTCCACAGATTCACCACTCTCTGTGGTGAAAAACGATTTTCTCATCTCGGTCCTAAAAGACTTCCCCCTTACCTTAAACTGTGACCCCTTGTCCTGGACTTCCCCAACATCGGGAACAATCTTCCTGCATCTAGCCTGTCCAACCCCTTAAGAATTTTGTAAGTCTCTATGAGCTCACCCCTCAATCTTCTAAATTCCAGCGAGTACAAGCCAAGTCTATCCAGTCTTTCTTCGTATGGAAGTCGTGCCATCCCTGGAATCAGTCTGGTGAACCTTCTCTGTACTCCCTCTATGGCAAGAATTACTCCCTCTATGGCAAGAATAGAGGGAGAATAGAATATGCTATAGAGAATAGAATATGCTCTATAGAGAATAGAATATAGAATAGAGAATAGAATATGCTTCTGTTCCACTTAGGAAACCTGAACGGAAACCTCTGGAGACTTTGCGCCCCACCCCAGGTTTCCATGCGGTTCCCCGAGATATATACAACATAGAAGAAGCGGAGACCATTAGGGAGACTGACAAAAACCTCCGGGAACCGCACGGAAACCTTGGGTGGGGCGCAAAGACTCCAGAGGTTTCCGTTCAGGTTTCCTAAGTGGGACAGGGGCATAAGGCAGCAACTCTACTGCTGTGCCACTGTGTCACCATTAATGTCACCCTTCAGGTATCAACATTTCTAGCATTATCAACAGTCACAGGGAGAACATGCAAATTCAAAATAGACTGCACTCGAGGTCAGGATCCAACCCGGGTCTCCAGCTCTACCAGTTGCACCACTGTGCCTCTTTGACATCCAGTTCCACCAATATATTCCCCTCCCTGCAGCACTGCTGCATGAAACTGCAGGAGATGCAACACCCGCTGTTTTACATTCTACCTTCCCAACATCCAGGAACCAAAACAGTTCTTCCTGATAAATCATTAATTCACCTTCCAGTCTGGTGTACCAAATCTGGTACTCACAATGCAAACTCTTCTACCCTGGAGAAACTAAGCATATGCTTGCTGACTGCTTAGAGTTCATAAAGATGATCCTGAGTTCTATTGCCTGTCACTTTAATTCTGTCTCTGACCTCCCACGCGGTTCCAATAAAGCTCATTGTCAGCTTAATGAAGAATGCCTCATCTCCTGTCAAAACATGTTACAGTCATGGGGATTCAACGTTGAATTCAACAATTTCAGATCACCATCCTTCCCTGTTTGTCAGTTCTTCTCTCAGTCTTTCACTCCACAGACGCTGCTTAATCTGCTTAATCCAGCATTTTATTTTGTCTTAGGTTTCCAATAAATATGCATCTTACAGTTTCAGCATGACGTTTTTCGGTGCTTCTCCACTTGCCCTCATTCCCCTCCTGCTATTTACACCCATACACAGACCAGCTGTGATTAACATGCATTTGTTTCCCTATTTTAGATGGCACTAAAAATAAATGTACCATCTGGACAGTCTTGGTTTCCATCCTATCACATGCATTTATTTTGTCCACGCTACTCCCAATTTATAACACATCTATTTTTTTCATTCCCATAGTCCTTCCCTACTGAACCCTATCACTGGAGTCCTGGGTTCAATCCTCTGTCCCGGGGGAAAGACTGTGGCTATTTGCCTTATCTATGTCCCTTGTGATTTTATAAACCTCTATGAGGTCATCTTCAGCCTCGGAGAAAAAACATTCAGCCAATCTTAATGACTCAAACCTTCCAGACTCAGCAACATCCACCTGAATCTGTTCTGAACTCTTTCTGGTTTAGCCACATTTTTTCTCTCGAAGGGCAGAAAAAAATTAATTTAATCTCAAAATTAAACTAACCTATCTCCACCTGGAACAGCAACTGTATTCCTCTCTCCCACAGATGTGGGCTTTACTTGCTGAGTATCCCAGGTTATTTTCTGACTTTACAATAATGACTTATTACAGGAATTAGGGAATGATCCAAACTGTGACTGGTGCACTTCAGTGTAAGCAAACATGAGGTTGTTCACAGTGGATCTACAGATGGAAATGAGTACTTTCTACAGAAGTGGAAATCCAGAGAGTCATAAGAGATGTACACCGGTAATTGTAACGTTTAAGGTGTACATCTGCATATACTGCGTACATTTGGAAATGTGTCGTAATATATAGGATATATTTAGGACTGTACTCTTTACATTTGGAGTGCATTGATATAATGGGACTAAATACATTTTGGGGTGTGTCAGTCTCAGACTCGGGTGTGCAGGTACATAGTTTCATGAAAGTGGCAGCACAGGTAGACTAGGTGGTGAAGAAGGTATTCCACACACTTGCCTTCATCGGTCTGTACAGGAGTTGGGATGTCATGTTAAAGCTGTGACTTTGTGAGACTTCACACTGGGAACACTGTTTACATTATGGTTGCCCTTCGAGAGGAAAAATGTGGCTAAACCAGAAAGAGTTCAGAACAGATGCAGAAGGATGTTGCTGAGTCTGGAAGGTTTGAGTTATTAAGATAGGCTGAGTGTTTTTTCTCCGAGGCTGAAGATGACCTTATAGAGGTTTATAAAATCACAAGGGACGTAGATAAGGTGAATCGCCACAGTCTTTCCCCTGGGACAGAGGAGTCTAAAACTAGAGTGCATATGTTTAAAGCGAGGAGGAAAAGATTTAAAAGTGACTTGAAGGACAACATTTTCACTCAGAGGGTGGAGCGTAAATGGAACAAGCTGCCTGAGGGAATGGTAGAGTTGGGTACAATTCCGACATTTAAAATTACACTTGGATCGCTACATGGATAGGAACGTTTGGAAAGGTATGGGCCAGGTGCAGGCAGGTGCTTTATTAATACTAGCTGTGTTAGGCAACTTGATCAGCACGAGCGCGTTGGGACAAAGGGCTTAATTCCATACGTGCAGCTTTATGACTGTGAACAGAATCAACATTGACATTGGGTCCTGTTACAGTAATGCTCAAAAGGCTTTGCTGTAAAATGAGCTGATGATAAGTTCGAGTACATGAACAGTTGTGTTCTGAGTCACAGGATGGATATCTGTCTGCATTACTTGGTTTGGACTGGGAGAAGCTCAGTGGATGCCCGATTGATCACTCACTCTCTCCACTGTAAATGGAAATTGGGAATTGTGCAACTATAATTTGAGAAGAATGGAGGTTACTCTGTATTTTCAAACCTTCTGAAGTCTCCCATCATTCTTTGCTGGGCCTACACTTTTGACAGAGAGTTTATAGACGTTAGCGATACAGCAAGGCAACAGGCCCAACAGCCCACTGAGTCCATCTGACCAGCGATCACCTATACATTAGCACTATCCTACATGCCAGGGACAATTTACAATTTACAGAAGCCAAATAACTTACAAACCTGTACATCTTTGGAGTGTGGGGGGGAAACCGGAGCACCCGGACAAAACCCACGCAGTCACAGGGAGAACGTACAATCTCTGTACAGATGGCAACCCGGGTCTCTGGCGTTGTAAGGCAGCAACTCTACCGTTGTGCCACTGTGTTGCATGCATTTGTGCCATTCATGTTCTGGACTGCATCTAGATTTCCATTGAATGATGTTGTGGGGAGTTTCAATTTTAATCTTCCCAGCTGCAGAGAGATATGAAGCAAGCCACCTGCGGGAGGTGTATAGGAGCAGGCAGCACAGTGTCAGTGGCGACGTTGCGTTCTGAACAGTGATTTTTGTAGCTGCCCTGGCATCTTCGCGTGTTTAAGAGTGAAGCAGCTTTGCATAATGCCCAGTGTGACCGTCTGCCCGCACAGCACCCAGCGTTCCTCTGACGCAGAACACTCAGGGGATGTACACAACACACTCAAAACGCCCACTTAAATCATTGAAACATTGTCTGCACTACTTGCTTTTACACAGTCCTTAGTAAGGGTAAGCAGTCCAATTGGGCTGCTTCATACAGCTGAAGGGATATGGAGAGTAATAAAAGTAAAATCTTCCATTTTAACCAGCTCCTTTCATGCTTCAGATGCCCCCGAGCCTATTCCCATTGTCAATTAACTATTTTGGTGTCGTGTTGGCAAATATTGTGAACGATTTGTGCAAAGATCCCACAAACAGGAATGTTTTGTAAATGATGGTTAATTTGACTGCAATTGTTGGTTCAGGAGTTAGTGTTGGTCATTAAATTGAGGCTTCTTTAAATAGTATTGCTTGGGTATAGTGTCATGGATCTTTGACTACACTCCCAAGCACTTACAATTGCCCTTCCCCACCCGCATATCCCACCACCCCCTCCCCACAACCCTCTCACCTTGCCCCCAGCACTGCACCACAACCATTAATTGTTTAAGAAAGAACTGCAGATGCTGGAAAAATCAAAGGAAGACAGAAATGCTGGAGAAACCCAGCGGGTGAGGCAGTATCAATGGAGCAAAGGAATAGGTGATGTTTCAGGGTCGAGTCCCTTCTTCAGCCTCACCCGCTGAGTATCTCCAGCGTTTTTGTCTACCACAACCATTAACCTGGTTTATGTGTTGACCTTCCAAGAATGAGACACAAAGCCATGAACATCCCAGTGTAATGGTGTATAAAACCATCAGCAGGGTGAATGCACACAGTATTTTTCACCAGGTTCGGGAATCAAAGACTAGAGGGCAAAGGTTTAAGGTGAGAGGGGAAAGAGTTAATGGGGACCTGAGGGTTAACATTGTTACATGGGGGGTGCTGTGTATATAGAACAAGCTGCCACTCAAAGTGGTTGAGGCAAAAACAATAACAAATAACGACAGTTTAAAACATTTGGACTGGTGCATGGATAAGAAAGGTTTGGAAGGATATGGGTCAAACACAGACTAATGGGGTTAGCTTTGATGGGCACTTGGTTGCCACGGATGAGTTGGGCCAAAGGGCCTGTTTTCATGCTGTATGTCCCAATACTGTATGTCCCAATGACAAGTGGGAGTGCTATATGTAACTCATGGTTGGTATGTGGCTTGGGTTGGTCAATAGGCTGAGCAGGTGGGAGGACAGATGAGGAAGGAAGGGGGCAAGACACAAATTCACATCAAAGTATGCCCATGTTGATAAGATCTCCTCTACTAATGCTCCACACAAATTCGAAAGTCAAAGGACCAAAGCAAATGGAAATGGGCATGAGGCTGGAGGAGCTTATAGAGATGGGGCATGCTCTATCCCTAACTCAACCTTACCCTGCAACATCAATGACCACATGGGGAGACATCCATGGTTTTCTCATATTAAAATAATGACTACATTTGAAAAGTGATCTTATGCACTTTGAGTACTTCACACATCACACAGAAAAGCACTTTGAGTACTTCACACATAATAGTCCTTATTTCCTGGAAATTAATTGAAATCTTTTCTGTTTAATCTGTTTGTGTCCAGCTTGATTGAAATCTGGACACCCCCCCCCCCCCCATCAGTCTGAAGAAGGGTTTCGAGCCTATTTCCTTCGCTCCATAGATGCTGCTGCCCCCGCTGAGTTTCTCCAGCATTTTTGTCTATCTTTGATTGAAATCTTTGTTGTCTTGTCACTATCTGGAGGCAATCACGCTTCCAAACTTATTACCTTCCATTCAGTTCTTAGTTATATGAGGCTTTTTGTGGAAATGCTATCTGTCGCTGTACAATGAAATTCCAGGTTTAGTTTTGGACGTGCTATGCATTGAGACGGCTTCGACTGTTGCCTCCGGGTAAATCCTGTGACAGTGTATCACACTCCAGAAATGATTGCTTTATTAGAAGGATTAGTTTTACCACTATCCTGAGCCTGAGAGGTTTAACACAAGACTTTATTTGTGCAGAAAGGAACTGCAGATGCTGGTATATCCCGAAGATGGACACAAAGTGCTGGAGTACCTCAACGAGTCAGGCAGCATGTGTAGGAAGGAACTGCAGATACTGGTTTACACGGTAGTTTAGAGATGCAGTGCGGAAACAGGCCCTTCGGTCCACAGAGTCTGCACCAACCAGTGATCCTCGCATACTAACGCTATCCTACACACACTAGGGACAATTTACAATTATACCAAGCCAATTAGCCTACAAACCTGTATGTCCTTCGAGTGTGAGAGGAATGTTTAGATCCCATAGAAAACCCACGCAGGTCACGGGGAGAACGTACAAACTCTGTGCATGGTCCCTGGCGCTGTAAGAGAGCAACTCTACCGCTGTGCCACCATGCCACACATACTCCAAAGGCATACAGGTTTTTAGGTTAATTGGCTTCTGTAAATTGTAAATTGTCCCCAGAGCTAGTGTACAGGGTGATCGTTGGTCAGCGCAGACTCCATGGGTCGAGAACCTGTTTCCATGCTGTATCTCTAAAATCCACAGTCTACAGTACTTCATTTCTTTCCAAGCTCTTTCATCAACTCTTAGCTGAAATAAAACAAAAAAACGCTTCTGACATTCGGGAGGTCAGGCGTTATTGACAGGAGAGAAACATTATTTATCTCCACTTTATCAGGAATGGGAATTGTTCTACAACCAGAATCACAAATGGATAGGACCATTTGTTCAGGACAGGAATCCATTGCCATCCCACTGAATGTCCAACAGAGTTAATCTCAGACCCCACAGTACTTATCATTGAATCTATATGCAACACACTTCTGTACTGTTCCCTCCGTAAAATAGTCTCATCAATTTTGGTCTTTTACTTTGGCCAACAAAAATACTTTGAGAGTCATTACAGTGAATCAACACCGAACCTAATTCATCACCCAGGGACCCATTTATGATGTTGCCTCACGGTTAATTTGAGGACACCGGAGAACCAGATGGACCTTTAAAGGAACACACCTTCTGAATGAGCTTTTATTCAAAATCTATTTATTTATCTGATCTCAAGCTTGGTGGGAAATGAACTCATGCCTTGGATCGTTAGTTCAACAGACCCGAAAGATGGAAATATTTTGGTCAGCAGTCTGAGCACGATAGAGCAAGCTATTCTGTGACTGAATAACTCCCAGATTTATTTTAGTTAAACAGCTCAAATTATAATGAAAATTGAAGCTTGCTTGTCAGTTTGTGCTTCATTAGAATCTAACTCACAGAGCTGCCAAATAAAGTCCGAACCTAATTCATCACCCAGGGATCCATTTATGATGTGCCTCAAGGTTAATAAGTAAAATAAGAGAACTGGCAATGTAATCGTAGAATCTCAACACAAAGAGGCCATTCTGCCCATCTTTTCCATGCTGGTAAAGCAACCAATTTTCACTGCCAATGCTTACTTTTCAAATATGTATCCAAGTTGGAAAGTTCTGATGATTTTGCCACCACTTCAGACAGAACAACTTATAAAACATATCTCCCATCTTGTCTCCTATTCTTTTGTCAACAAACTTGAGTCTATTCCCTCGATTAGCTTTCCGTCTGCAAGGCAGTAGCCTCACCTGAAATATTCAAACAAAGCACTTCATGACTTTGAATATCTATCAAATCTCTGACAGCACTGGAAACACTCAGTAGGTCAGTCAACATCTGCGGGAAGAGAAACTGTTAACGTTTCAGGTTGATGTTCCAATCAAGAGTTTCTGACGTGCTGTGTTAATTCTATCTTTTTTCCTGCAGTTGCTGCCTAACCTGCTGAGTGTTTCCAACATTTTCTACTTTTAGTTCCAAATTTTACCAATCACATATTCTTCTCTGCTATAAGTCTGCCTGTCTACCCAAACTTCACCAGTCTTTCCACATAATTACTCAGGTACTTGCTCTTGCTGAAAACAAGCAGAGACCTGATGGACCAAATGGCCTCCTTCTGTGCTGTAACCATCCCATGATTCTATAAACTGAATTTTCTCAGCCTCAGTGATTTTCTAGTAAACACTATTTGGAATGCCTCTAAGATCTAGTCCTCCCAGGCTGGAGTGCCAGAAGTACCAAGTAGAATGTCACCCATTCCTTCTCTCCTGAAATGCTGCCTGTCCCGCTGAGTTACTCCAGCTTTTTGAGTCTATCTTCGGTTTAACCCCTTTCTACACATTCTGAAGTCCCTATCTGCTTTAAGAAGACCACTATCATCCTTTGGAGAAACAATCTTTGGAGAAATTAAGACAGGGTGAGTGAATCAGGGAGCCCTGTTGTTGTACCTGCTTCAACTACCTCCTCTGAAAGCTCATCCCATATACCCCCCACCCTCTGAGTGAAAAAGTTATCCCACAGGTTCCTATTAAATCTATCCCCTCTTGCCTTAAACCTATGTCATCTGGTCCTTGATTCCCCTACCCTGGGTAAAAGATTGTGTATTCACCTTATTAATTCCCCACGTGATTTTATACACAAGATCATCCCTCAGCCCCCTGCACACCAAGGTATAAAGTCGTAGCCTGCCCACTCTCTCCCATAGCTTAGGCCCTAGAGTCCTGACAACATCTTCGTAAATCACCTTGACAAGGGTATAATAAAATGGCACTACAGAGAAAAGGTTGCTCAATTTCTAAGTGGAGCACAAGCAAGAGGCAGAGCATTCAAGAGAATGGAGATTAAACTTGCAAGGAAAAAAATGGCAGGTTGTGATAATTTATGGCCGCTGAATTTTTTATGCAGTTACTGATATCAAGGCTCTTATTTTATGAAGAAAATAAATTGTCCCAGATACGTCAATCTGAGCTGACCAGAAGATATTTCTTCCCTGACTGTTGCTAAATACTGAAAGGAAAAAACAAATCGATCACAGTCTTAAACATTTCCTGTGTCTGTGGTTTGATTTAATTTCTAACTTAATTTTCTAGACAAGAAAGTAATGTGATTGCCCCATTGATTAAGGAATCAAGGGGTTTTAAAATAATAATATTCCTTGGTTACTATGGCAACAAGACAGTTGCAGAGTATGTTCTTTGAGGATTATTAATCATCCCAGTATGGACTCATTAATTCAGTTACAGATTAGTTTCATCACATAGACATGCCACGGCAACATTTATTTAAATCCAGAGCCTTTAGTACTATCACTGAAGTGCCCTCCTCATTTCAACTCATCACTGTCTTTGTCCCTGGGAACCATTGTTCAAACTGGAGAATGAGAGAGGGGGAAAGAAGAGCTGATCCCAAAACATGCTCAGTAGTTGGCCTATAGAAGCATTGAGGGACAGACTTACACCAGACATTCTGTGATGTTCAAACGATAAACTAAATATTCTTCATTTGCAGAATCCAGATGCCAAACTCAATTGTAGACTCCACGTGACAGTAATGTTACATTTAGCACTGGCAATCAGATAACTTTCTCCCTCCTCTATTGCCGCCTTGATTGAGATCTACCTCAGGGCAGTTTTTTGCATTCAGCTCAGCAAGAGTATCCTGGACAAAAACAATTTCGGGATAGCTTCAGGGGGGGGGAACTATTCTTAGAAGTATAGTAAATGTTGTAATGTAGAGAGACAACAGCTAATGTGCATCTAGTTTTGTGATTTACGGAAAGAAAACTATTGATGAGGACCGAGAGCTTCTCAGAATATTTCCACCATTGTTTGCCCACTTCAAATTGTTTGCAACTTATGGTCCAAGTCTCCTAACTTCAGTCAGATATTCTCAACAGATTGCAGACTATAGTGTTACAGGGCAACTGCAGATTTTTTTTGTAAAGTGCAAGGGTTGCATTGAGATAGATTGGAAGATTGGGAATAAAACTGTTTGTCAATCTCTTGATTTGTTGCACATTCAGTGTTGGACCAATGTAACATTAGATATTGCAGAATAATTGGACCAGCAGAAGCAATCAGAATTCAGAGTGGGTTGTTCACTTTTATTCATTTGTTATAAAATCTAATGTCTGTGTTTATAATAATGGAATAAATATGTTGTTATAATTACACCCATCTGTCCATGGTGGTGCTGTAGAAAAACCACTGCTGGAATAATAAATTCAAGTTTGTTGGGTTGCAATGAAAAGACCATCTCGGATTTGAATCAGAAAAAATTTGACAAGAATTGACATGGACTTAATTTTTTTTTAAAGTGGGATAGCGGTAAGGGACACTAATCTGAATATGTGCCAGACTACCAATAAATGTATTAAAGAGCAACGAGCAAAGCTTGCTGTAACTTTTCCTTTTGATGAAACAATTCTGCCTGGCTGCTGTAGATACAGTTTGTTGCACCCTTAACAAATTAGCTCCTAAAAGCCCTGTCTCACGATATGAGCATTCCAAGAGCTCTCCCGAGTTTAAAAAAATCAAACTCATGGTAAGCAGGGAGAATGAACGTAGCGGGATACATCAGAGCTCGGGGACGTCTCTTAGCACTAACGGCAAGTACTCGGGAAGACTCGCTAACGGCAGGTAAGCACGGGAAGACTCGTGAAGATTTTTCAACATGATGAAAAATGTCCATGAGAGCCCCGAGTACCGACGAGTGGCCATTACCGTAAATCTCCACGTTCGAATCAGGGCAAACTCGGGAGAACTCTTGGAATGAACTCGTACCGTGGGCAAGGGCTTTAATAATTTTGGTTATATACTATCCTTTTGTAAAAGATTGTCGATTTATCTAACAGTGCCGTTACTCTCACTAGTGTGTGATTTTTTAAAAAAAGTTTCCATAGTCATAGAGACCCACAGTATGGAAACAGCTGTTTGACCCACAGTCCACACTGACCATCAGCCACCAATTTGCTCTAATCTTAGATTAAACCCATTGTTTACCCTTCCCACATTCTCATAAAATCATCCCCTGATGCTACCACGCTTCTACACACTGGGGACAATTTAAAATGGCGAATTAAGCCACCAACCTGCACATCTTTGCAACGTGAGTGGAAAGTAAAGCATCTGGGGGAAACCCACACAGTCACAGGGAGAAGGTGACAGTTTCACACAGATAGGACCCGAGGTCAGGATTGAACCCGGGTCCCTGGCGCTGTGAGGCTATGCCACTGTGCTGCCTCATATAACGGTTGACGAATATAAATTCCTCATCAATAGTTCGTCCCTTAAACCAGGAGTTTATAGACAAAAGTGGAATTCAGGGTCTATGGTTCTTTTGTGCTCCTGAACTACTTTCCAATTCTCTGTTGGCTCTTTTTATACTGTCTTCCATAAGATCTTTATTTCACTTGTTGCCAATGCCCTTTAACCTTCAGCATCCATGTTATTCGCTGTTTATCTGTACGTGTGCAATTCCATGTTGTGCTCTATCCTCTCCTCTAGAATCTGCTCTAAAGTTTCCCTTCAGTGGTGGATGCTGACTGCCTCAGCTTTTCATGATGCATCACCCGACCTACTGAGTGCCACCCTTGTTAGTGGTTCTGTTGACTTCTGCTCATTTTCAGTGCTTGTCTGGGTCATCCAGCTGTCCCAAGTTTCATGTGTTTGTATCTGAGTTCATTTGCCATTGATTTATGGCGATTCATCCCATTATGTCTGGGACTTGAAACCGGCCTAATCCCATCACAGTCATAGAGCTATAGTGTGTGGAGACAGGCCCTTCAGCCACCCGACTGCACCAATTATTATCACCAATTTCCATTCATCACATCTTATGTAGTCCATATTTCCCAGCAACTCCCCCAGATTCTACCACTTAACTACACCATCAGAGAGTGGGGGGGTGAATTACAGTTTTACAGTTGCTATTTAACCTACCAACCCACACCTCTTATGACATTTGGGAAGAAACTGAAATGCCCAGGAGAAACCCACATGGTCACAGGGAGAACATCCTAGCTCCACACAGACAGCACCAGAGGTCAGAAGTGCAACTGGGTCATTGGAGCTTCGAGGCAACAGAACTATGTGCACCATTTTACAGCCCTTCTGCCTTACTGAACTAAGGGTTGGGTCGCTCCTATTTTTTTTTGCTAAATGTGGACTTTAAGCCAATTGTATTTGATTACCTTGCCCCAGTTTCTTTAGAGTAGAAGAGTATTTTAGGCAAGAGTTTGAGAAATTAGTCCAACATTCAATCAGTAAAGATGGCAACAACACTTCCTCCATGCTAACAATCAGCAGAGGGGCACCTCAGGACTGCGTGCTCTATTCTCCCTATACCTGTGCCTGTGTAGCCAGACATCTCTCCAATGCTATCTTTAAATTCACTAATGATAGTGCCATTGTTGGACGAATAACAGGTAACGACGTGTCAGAGTAAGACGGGAGATCAATAATCTGGTTGAGTGGCGTTAGAACAACAATCCTGCTCTCAAGACCAAAGAACTGGACGTGCTGACCACAAATGGGAAGGCAAGGGACCATGCATCAATGGGATAACAATGGAAAGGGTCAAAATCTCCAAGTTCATGGACATATACATCTCAGCACATTAATGCAATCTCAAGAAAGCCTCTACTTCCTCTACTTCATGCCTCTACTTCCTCAGAGGTTTCAGAAAATTCGGCATGTCCCAATTACAGTGTAGAACTTCTACAAGTTTAAGATGGAAAGCAGACTGACTGGTTGCACCATGGTAGACACAAAATGCTGGAGTAACTCAGCGGGGCAGGCAGCATCTCTGGAGAGAGGGAATGGGTGATGTTTCGGGTCAAGACCCTTCTTCCGACTTGCACCATGGCCTGGTTCAGAAATTCGAATGCTCAAGAATGGAGGGGGCGGCAGAAAGTGATGTCATTGCCCGGTCCATCATTCGATCACAAGTACTGACCTCCCCACCATTGCAGGGATCCACAGGAAGCGCTGCCTCTAAAAGGCAGCTGATATTATCACGGACCCATACCACCTTGGCCATGTTCTCTTCTCACTGCTGCTATGGGAAGACGATACAGGAGCCTGAGAACCATCCATGACCATCAATCATCGGGTTGTTTGAAACACCTGCACAAACCCTAACCACAACCCTACTTCAGCACCGGGTCTCTACGAATTTTGCATTGCTGCAGTTCTACTTGCACTATCATGGTCTAGTTTATAGAATAACAGGTGCCTTATTGTATATTTGTGTTATTATATTTAATGCACCTCTAAAGCTGCAGTCAGCAGTAATTTCATTGTTCCATTACATTTCTGGTGCATTTGACAAATACCTGGACTCTTGAATTAAATCATGGCAGACTGCACATCTACCCTATTTATCCAGAGCTTGCAAATCTGGCTCATGTATAATGTAGCCAATAGCGGATTAAACCATCCATTATATCTGTAATTGACTTTCCGTCCTATTTTTCTCAATAGACAGGTTTCCTGACATGACCCATTTTACACCATCAACTCAGGCTCAAAGTACACTCTTCCACAGCTTAGTTAAAACCATTAGTCATGTAAAATTTGTCTTGAACGTACTTTACCATTGATTTATGAAATGCTGAGATAATAATATTGAACCTGGTTATTCACATGAACAGGCATACACAAGAACATGTGAATTAAGAGCAGGAGCAGTCCATTAACCCCTTCAAGTAACCGCCACATCATTCAATTAAATGAAGGCTGATCTGAACGAAAGCTCAGCATTGTATTCCTGTCTGTTCACGTCAATTTTTCACTCCCTTGCTTTTCAATAATCTATCTACCTCTGCTATAATGATATACAAAGATTACTTCAACCATCCCTTGAGGAAGAAAGTTCCAAAGGGTCGCGAGTCCCTGAGGGGAAAAATAATGCCTCTCTATTTTTGTTTTCTAAGAATGACCCAAGATTTTGTTATTCACATAAGGAAAATCAATAAAGTGAATGGACAGTCTCTTTCCCGGAGTAGGGGGACTTAGAACAAGAAGGCTCATGTTTAAGGTGAGAGGGGAAAGATTTAATAGGAACCTGAGGGACAAGTTTCCACACAGAGGGTGGTGGGTATTTGGAATGAGCTGCTAGGGGAAGTAGTTGAGGCAGGTGCAATAATAACATTTAAAAGGCATTTGGGCAGGCACATAAAATAGATAAGGTTTAAAGATACAGGGGTAAATGGGCCTATCTAGGATTAGGCATTTTGGAAGGCATGGATGAGTCGGGCTGAATGGCCTGTTTCCATACTGTATGGGTCCAGGAACACTTCCACATCCATTCTTCAGCATCTTAATGTTTCAATCACTGGAGTTTCTGTCACTTGACAGGAATTGTAATATTTCGATGTCGGACAGTGACTCCAGAAAATCGCACTGAAGAACAAGATTTCATCTTTCTCTACTCTCTAATTTTACAACACGCAGCTGAGTTCCTTGTGGGTACACAAAAGGCTGGAGAAACTCAGCGGGTGCAGCAGCATCTAAGGAGCGAAGGAGGTAGGCGACGTTTCGGGTCGAGACCCTTCTGTTATGTACAGCAAGAGGTCAGCCTGTCCCTGTAACTGCGCAGTTAAAATAGACATGGAAGAATGCCTGACTTGAGTTTCTGCATTCTCTTCCAATACAAGACCAAACAGGGCAAACTGCAGGGAAGAGTATAACCACTTTATGTGAAACACATCCAACTGAGGCAAACGGCAAGAATGCTTGGGTTTAAATTTGTAGTCTAGGAATTAGCTTCTGAGCTGCTTTCTGCACCAAGTCATTAGCCCAGTCTTTGGCTGTCATGCGGGTGAAAACAGAATTAGCCCCGGGCAAAATGCTGGCATATGGGCTGACTGTATTACCACACACAAAACAAGGTAATATTTATTTTAATCTTGTTATGAAATATTGAAACCATACATATGTCTACATATTTCCAGTTATGCATTCAAACCTTATTTGTGTCTTTATCACTGACGATTTTATTTAACTAAATCAATGCCTCAAAAACTATCTAGTTGTCATTGTACTAAAGTCACTGAGTACATAACCACATCGTTTTACTGTATATGTTAAATTTAGCTCCATGTATATATCACAGTATATATCACACATTTGATTCGAACAGGCTAGTAATTCTGCCCTGATAGACACAAAATGCTGGAGTAACTCAGCGGGTTAGGCAGTGTCTCTGGAGAAAAGGACGAGGTGGTGTTTCGGGTTGGAACCCTTCTTCAGGCTCAAGAAGAGTCAGAAGAAGGGATCACCTATTCCTTTTCTCCAGAAATGCTGCCTGACCTGCTGAGTTACTCCAGCATTTTGTGACTATCTCCAGTATAGACCAGCATCTGCAGTTCTTTCTTACTCTTTGAAGGAGATAGTAGCTACATATCGCAAGCCTGAAGTGCCATTTTACTTCGGAGTCACGTGAGTGACTACGTGAAGAAACCCCGCCTGGCGCTTGGTTGGCATTACGTCGACGCTGACGGCAGAGCAAGAGCTGCAGAGCGCAGCTCCTCTTCAGCGGTAGGTACGGGCCCGCAGGTAAGTACAGTTGAATCACTTACAGGGCATATCCAAACTTCGTGGCTGGTGTACAGAGCCACCAGGAGTTAAAAAGAAACGGAATTTAAAAGCAAAAAAAATAAAAGTAAATACTCTGGGTGAAAAAACGGAGTTTAAAAGTTAAAAGAAAAAGAAAATACTCCGGGTGGAAAAAACAGAGTTTAAAAGTTAAAAAGAAAATAAATACTCCGGGAGAAAAAACGGAGTTTAAAAGTTAAAAAGAAAAGAAAATACTCAGGGTGGAAAAAATGGAGTTTAAAAAGCGTCCCAGGGGAAAACTCAGCGATCGGGACAGCAGATTAGTGCGGAGCCGGTTCCGATACCGGTGGCCGTTAAAGTTACCTTTCGGGAGACTTTAGTTGCTCCACAAACATTTGGCTATGAGGAAAACTGCAGTGGGGAGAAAAATTTTAAAAAAAGTCAGAGAGGCCATGATTTAAAAGTTCAATTAAAAAGGCCTCCAGACAAAAAAGCCTAATGGCTTAAAATTAACGGAGAAAGACTCCAAAATTAAAAATTCAACCAAAGGGTTTAAAAAGGCCCAGAATATTCCCAAAAACAGACCCTGAGGGGTTTCCATATATTAATATACATGGTGGAATTTAACAATGTGGGAATATCTACCTCGGATTGTTTTGGAGGTAGTCTCTTTGAGGAAAAAATCAGGAGTACCAGGGCAGTAAAAAAAAAAAAGCAAAAAAAAAAAACTGACCCTAAAGGTGCATTGATAGTGGTGGCTGATCATAAAGTACCCACCACAGCACAAATATACATACAGGTGTACTAAGTATGATACCTGAATGAAGGAGTGAGGCCATGGAAAGAACCATGGAAACCAACATTAATTGGTCTCTCACCAAAGCTGTTATGGTTGAAACAGCAGAGTTATTGATAAAACTTTTATGTTTTATTAAAGGATCAACGGTGAATCCGATTATGGTACCCATGTCTCAATTATATGGAGACAAAAGGCTTTCAAGCTGGTGCGTGGCATCACTACTTATGTAAAACAAGTAAAACATTGTGCAATAACCAAAACATTTTAAATAAAAAGACAAATTGCCATTAGTTTGTGGAGCTCAATGGGATAAAAAATATATAATATAAATATATATATATATATATATATATATATATGTATGTGTGTGTGTGTAATTGTTATTGGGACCAATTTTGCACTTTAGATTTGCAGGTCAAAACAGAGGATCCAATGTAAAGATTTGATAATGGATCAAAGCAAAGGCAGGAGTATGATAAATAAATATTTATCCAACACAGCCTTATGTGAACCCATATGGTTGGGGAGAGGCTTCATGTACATTTGAAGAGGTGCAAAAACTTGTTACAGAAGAAGTTGATGAAATCTCCAATTGTGGGAGATTACAGGTGTGTTATGATCAATGATATGGCATAACAATGGATTGATTTATTTTAATGTGTAAAGGATCTACAAAAAATTTGTAGAAGGAATTGGTTCACCTGTATAGGAAAACCTAAAAATTGACTTTAGGTTTGCACCCGAAATATCTCCAATAAAGAAGAGGTACGTGAATTTGTATTATAAATTTCCCCAGGGAAAAGGAAGATGTGGTGGTAAAGCCATACAAGACATCATTTTAAATACACTTTTACAGTGTAAAACATTTTATCAAAATGGACATCTTCAACACTGAAAAACAGTTGTTATTAACAAATTATTAATCATTACTATAAGACTCGAAGGATGGTATTTGGTACCAATTTATTATCATATTTACAGGTGCTTGAAATTAATTAGATGGGTCAGCTGTTGCAAGTTAAGACATTGTCTAATGGATTAAACACAGTTCTAGGTTGTTCACATAATTTTGGAACAACAACTGCACTGATAAGAAGATCAGCACTTGCACTAATGAGGACATGGTCATGGTTTATCTTGATCACATTTTAAATTGGAAGGTTGATCAGGAGTCAGCTGCAAATTAGTGCAGCAATTACAAGCCTGTTGAGAGGCAAGGGTCCTGACCCATCCAATAAAAACTATGTTTTAGGCATTCATAAATTACTATTCTGGGTTTAGGAGTAATTCAGCACCATATGGGGGGGAAATTTTTTTCCGAGAAACAACATGTCAATATTACAAATATGTCTCATTGCTTTGTTGACAAACTTTGTCCCTCCATCCGAGAAGGAGCTTAGGTAAAAGAGTAAAATAAGCTCCAAAAAAGGGAAAACACAAGCATTATAAGAGTATGCAGGCCTTTTGACAGGCGTATGCAATTATCAAAGGATACGTTATCAGAATTAAAGTGGTGGATAGAAAAGGTTCCACAAGCTGCTTTAAATATATAAGTTTAGCAGCTGTTGCAAGCTGAAGCAAGTATTCTCGGATGATGGATAGCTTCTGTGATTATTTGGGCTAAGATAAGTATAATATTTATTCTTATCAAGTTAATATTGATACGTCCCTTGTTTAGGGGACTATGGACAATAACACCAGGGAATTGCAAATGGATTGTCCTCAGAAACTTTTTCTCCAAACATTTGTATTAATTATTGGAGTGTCAGGAGCTTTTTATGGATTAAATGCCTATTGTTCTACTATGAAAGTGTGCATGTCCAATCAGGTGAACAATACCACGGTTTTGGCATATATCAATCACATGGGTCAAGTAAGATCATTATCAAGTGATTATCTGGGTAACCAGATGTGGCATATTCTAAAAATGTTTTAGTCAGCTGTTTATCTCCAAGGAAGAGACAATGTTGTCGCAGACAACAAATCAGGGGGAAAAACATTGTCAGTAATATGGATTACTTACCATTAATCTGTTTGTATCCAGATTAAATCACCGATCTCTCAAATGTTTTTCGTGGGAAAACCGAGAGCAGGAGCGGTGGATGCATTTCGCTAAGTTACATGAGGAAAGATGTTCTTTTATGTTCCTCATTTTGTCTGATAGGGCAGTGTCTGATGAAAATGTAGCAGGACGCTGCCAGGGGTGCTTTGGTGGCCCAAAACCAGACCGTCATGGTTCTCATTAATGTTGAGAGTGATGTTTGAACCAGTTATGATGACTCATAGTTGCAGTAATTTATTGTTGTACAAATTCATCCATGGCATGAAGATATGAATTTGGCTATTTGCAGGTTTGACCAGAACATTATAACAGTTTGACGGTGAAAGAGGTCTATGAATGTTTTAACTAATATAACAATATAACAATTATGTACAAAAAGAATGTTATACCTGCAATTTGGAGAAATAGTTTTAAAAAACAATATTTTGCTTATAAGAAATTGGAAGTCTTTTGCAGACAGTAAAAGTTATTTTATCATATTAGATATATGGAAGTTCCTTGTGGATTGCATTTTTTCTCAGCATCTAAGTGATAGAGCCAATAATAGAGCTCATAGTGTTTATCGTCCTATTTAGGACAAATTGCTGACCAAGAATTTATTGGGCTTTCGTAATATCCCGATATGAAAAAGGGATATATATATAATCTGTCCAAAGTTGAAATACAGAAGTTGGGAGATCAGCATAGTCCTGACTTGCCTTAGGCAATGGACTCTAATTCTATCAATGATTCAAAACATTAACATTGGAAGTAATAATGCTCATGATTTTAGTATCAGCATAAGAGTGCAAACATTGCAAATGTTACGTTATATAATTGCATGTGGCTATAGATTATATTATCTTATATGTTTATGAATTTACCAAACAAAGCAGACCAAGAAGAGCTGGAACCAAGGTAAAATTTAAGCATATCCTGTCGGCCAAAAATTGTGTGTGGGTCAACATTGACTCAATATGTTAAAGAAGGTAAGAGTCTCTGTGGTGGTGAGACAGCACTACTTATTACACACAAAAACTACATTAGGTATCAGTAAAAACTGATGGTTCTAGATAATTATATTTTAGATGGTTAAAACATGTTTAAAACTCAGTGGAACTAGACATTGAGATGTGGAAAATTACTCCATTAAGGAGGTAGATACATTCACAGGAATGGCACAGGATGGGCCGCTCGAGCAAAGATTCAAGGCCGCAGGAGGGTGTAAAATAAATATTAAAGTTACAAGGAACCAGTCATGGTGTCAGGATTGGACACGCAGTGTTGGATTCTCTGCAATTGTAGCTTTGTTTATACTTTCAAATTATATTATCAATTGATATTTTGGTGATAAATTTGCCTTTCAATGGAAAGGGCATTACTTTCATTCTTTTATAATGGAAAATAATTATCACATAAACTGAGGCAATGTTTGGGAAACAATGTGTTATTTGCTCATTACTGTGTTGATTGAGCCAGATTGTCGTATGGAATGAGTCTACGACATAAAAAACACAGAAGCTACACAATCTTCACGTAGTCACTCACGTGACTCCGAAGTAAAATAGTAAGATTAAACAAGAACTTACCAGTTCGAGGTTTGATCGTTATTTTATGAAGAGTAACGATGTTTGGTTCATCAAAGTCTAGAACCCATTATTCTAACTCACTCTTCCCAAATGTTACCCGGCTGAATCTCACGCTACTCAATTGCTCTTGAAACCCAAGATATTAGATCCTCTAGTGAGAAGTATCTTAGAGTGCTGTCAAATAACAGACCATGTATGAACATTGCTTGCTGCCAGGCAGTAAACTATTCACTGGGCACTGATTCCTCAAGGAACATTGTCAGGCAATTGGCCTTTTTTGTGGAATATAGCTACTCCCTGACTGCTTCAAGTATTTGATCACTCATGCTCACATTTCACTTTGAATCATTGGTTAGGGCCCAAGCAACCCTCTGCCCTTGAGATACCTCAGTCACCTCTTGGTTTGTGCAACAAATATTGTCCCTTGTTTGCTGTTCACTTCATCCCAACTACAGCTCTCATCCCAACATCTTTCCCCACTCGCTTAAATTATTTATACCTCTTTGTAGCTTTTTTAATGTGCTCCTCACAACATATGTTCCTACCTTCTTTCTCACGTGAATACATTTCACATCCATATGTGTGAAGCGTTTATCCAGGTAATTTGCGTAAATAGCAAAAAGTTGATGCTTCACTATTGGTCATAAGACATAGGAGGAGATATAGACGATTTGCCCAATCGAGTCTGTTCCGTCATTCAGCCATAGCTGATCTAACTTTCCCGCTCAACCCCATTCTTCTGCCTACTCCCTGTAACCTTTGACACTCTTACTAATCACGAACCTATCAATCTCCACTTTAAAAATGACCAAAGATTTGGCCTCCACAGCCATCTGTGGCAATTAATTCCACAGATTCACCACTTTCTGGCTAAATATAAATCCTCCACCTCTCCATTATTAAGGACCATCCATTTATTTCTAAGCTGTAACCTCTGGTCCCAGACTCTCGCACTACTGGAAAGGCCCTCTCAACAGCCACTTTATCTAGGCCTTTCATTATTCAGTAAGGCCACCCCCCCTCCCCCCCTCCCCCCCTCTCCCCCACACCACATCCTTCTAAACTCCAGCGAGCACAGGCCCAGAGCCATCAAATGTTCCTCATGCGCTAATACTATTATCCCTGGGATTATTCTTGTAAACCTCCTCTGGACCCTCTCCAATGCCAGTACATCCTCAGATATGGGTTCCAAAATGGCTCACAATATTCCAAATATGGTCTGACCAGGTCTTTTAAAACCTCAGCATTATATCCTTGCTTTAATATTCTAGTCTCTCGAGCCCTGAGACATATCACTTGTTACATCTCGCCAACCAGAAACCTAGTCTCTATTTTCTGTAAGGCAAAATCTTCTATCCAGCCCAATATGTTACCTCATACACCACAATCTTTTATTTTCTGCGATGCCTTGTCAAATGCCTTTGGAAGTAAACACAGAAGTTCACCTTTAAATTTCTTAACATGTTACTTCTTCAAAGAACTTGAGTAAGTTGGTCAAACATGATGTACCTTTCACAAAAACTAACATTGGAAATGAATGTAATTAAACATTTATTAAATTCTGCTTTGGCTGATTTATTGGAATGACACTGGCAAGATATGTATTGTACATGGCAAGCTGCCTGTGCTGTCATGTGTATGAAGCATCTGTGATAACCTTGGGATTGTGATATAAATGTAGTAGTATGTATGTTTTCCCTATGTTTTTCCATAAATCTCATAACCGTTTCTCAAACATGCTTTTTTTGGGGATGTGTGCATCTTTTGTAAGGCTATCTTTGTCTTTGCCTCTCATGGAAATAGCAATCCTTTACTTAAACTTCCTACCTAATGGGAAATGATTGAGACAAATTTCTTTACATTCCTACTGTATACATATTGCCTCAGATTCTGTCTGGACGTTTCTTAACATCTTGTCAAGTCCTGAAGCTGCCTTTGAAATTTACTGTACAGTATATGAATGCCTCGGACTCCCATTCCTTGCACCATTTAAATCCATAATTTAGTTCACAATTCAAGACACAAAGTATTTGAGATACTCAGTGGGTCAGGCAGACCCATTGCCTGACCCACTGAGTTACTCCACCACTTTGTTTTTTTTTTTTTTGCAAACCAGCACCTGGGGTCCCTTGTCTCTCCACTTTGTTTACATCACTTCCCACCCACCTCCCTGTCCACACTTCCAAAATTCTGGTATATATCTTTGTGTTACATTTTCTCTTCCATGTGCAACCCAGGGACAGGTAAGTAGGATCTATCGAAGCTGCAGTTTTGTTATACTGACCCCTTGGGAGATCACTTTGTATTTGCTCCAGAATAATTTGCCATCCACCTATTCTTTGCTTCTGCCTCTTAGTCATTCTGTTACTGTGCTGCCACTGCATCTTTATTTAATCTTCCACACCACAGTGTTTATTAGAAACATTAAAACATAGAAAATAGGTGCAGGATTAGGCCATTCGGCCCTTTGAGCCAGCACTGCCATTCAATATGATCATGGCTGATCATCCTAAATCAGTACCCCATTCCTGCTTTCTAACCAAATCTCTTGATTCTGTTAATTATTCCACAATATGTATTAATTGAATCCCCTCTCATAAGCCATAACATTTCTGTCAGGCACTATTTCCATTATTTTGTCAAATAATTCCGTCAGATTTTCCAAAGAAAATTTGTCTTTCAGAATTCTTTACTGGCTCATTCTTTGCTTTTCTAAGTGATAAATCATTTTGTTCCACATTACTAGCTCGATGTTTTCCCAACTATTTGTATTGAGTGCTTGACCTTCAATTGTTGACTTTATCCCCTACCTCCCTGTTTGAAGAAGGATGTAACATGACAATGTTATAGTACACAGTAAAGCAAAACTCGCTTATATTTGAATAAGAATATGATATAGTTAATTCATCTTCCTCAACTATCTAGAAAATGTCCCAACCAATTTGGATTTCCCTGAAGCAACTCTCTTAAATAGTTTTTTTTATCCTGCCCATCCCCTCTGCTGTCCGCCTTCACTTGGTGAAGGCAGTGAGCAGAAAATGCTGTGTCCATTTAACCCCTTATTGTGTCCATTTATTGATCTCAAATTAAACCTGACTTTCCCTAACTATCGTTTTCTGAAGATGTTTGGTTCCCTCTTATGGCACCCGCTAATATGCCCTCGTGCATAGTGTTTAGCCATATATTTATTTTATTAATTTTCTTCTGTACTTTCTGTTCTAAGGGTGTTAAGTACGTGCCAGAGATTTGATGATTTACCAAGTGTTGTTCTATTTCCGCTGCTAGAAGACTTCCCTTAAGCACCTTGGGATGTTTAATTGCGTTAGAGACACTCTCTCTAATAGAACCAATCGCTGTGTAACAAATAGTAAAGAACTCGCCTTATGCATCAGCTCCTCGTTGTAGTGAGTAACATGGTTGGAAGACGGCGTGTGGTTCTCTTCCGTGTCTGTGTCCATCACAGAAGATCCGTAAGCACTGTCTGGGCAATAGACATCCCCATCAGGGGCACTCTGGAACTCTAGCCTTGGTTCCATCGCCTGGTGATCCTCTGGGGCAAGCGGCAAGTTTTGAGTGAAGACCTTGGTGCCGGCTGGAAGGACAGTCCCCAGCCAGAACCACCTTCAGCACCGGGGACAGCTCCTCCGCCGCGGTTTCCGATCTTTGCTGGCCGTGCGTTTTCAGCACAATGGAGAGCTCCCGAGGTGCTGGCGGCCTGAAAACGTTCAGCACCGCGGCCAGCTCCACCTCCTTTCACTTTCAGCCCTGAAGTTGCGCCTGCCAGCAAAGCGACCATTAGACCGTGGAAGGGGCTGGTAGTCCTGAAGTGGCAAGAGAGACTGGTCGAGACTCAGGCGCCCGAACCCTGCCCAGTTCAGCACCGTGAAACAACCGCCTTCAATCCTCCAGCTCCTGCCGCTGCAACTCCTCCTCATCACAACCCACATGGGGTGGGGGTGAATGAAAGGCGCACTGACGTACGACGCAAGTCTTGATATTACCCAACCCCAAAAAAATCGTCCAGGGAGCTTTCTCGCTCCACCCCCCACCCCCCCTCCTTCACAATCAGCTGCGCACCCCACAGCCGAACTTTAAACATGCACAATATTGCTGGGTCAATGCGGATTTCCACACGCACTTGTGTTTGTTTGTAGTCATAGCGCGGGGTGGAATAGTGCAGAATGGGAAGCGCCCAGGGTTTTATGAATGGAGTCCTGGCGCAAGGACTCAGTGCACAGAGCGGTGCAGAATGATATCGGCAAGCTGGGCTTTGGAGTAGCCTTATTTATTTATGTTTTACCGCAGAATTAGCCATTTGCTTTCCCCAGCTCACTGTGCCACGGTGTCCAGAATATGTCCCGCCTTTAACCTAGATTCCTAAACAATTTCATATCGAGATAAATATTGCAATTTGCCAACTTTTGGTCAGGTGCCGGTGAGATAGTTTTTTTTTATTTTTGGAGGGCAGTGGGATGCGGCCAACCCTCGTAGTTCTCGCAGATATGGTTTTACAGATTTTTTTCTGGAGTCCCTGAATGTCAAATTTAACTGACGGCATAAACTGAAGGGATGTCAGGCAATTGGCACGGCGGCGAATGGGACGGCTGACAGATTGTCCCGGCCGTCCTTCACAAATGCTTTGGTTCCTCGGGAGCATTGCAAAGGTTTCCAACACCAAGTTTCCAGCTGATGATGACTTGCATGTGTTTGGGAGTCAGTCATTCCCGGTTGTTTATGAATTTTACCACTTTTTTAAACACTTAAAAAAGGCCATCAGTTTGAATCCACCTACTCAGTAAATCTGACAACTACTTTCCTCCGGAAATGTAACTGATTGGTTCCCACGTCTACTTCTTTATCTCTTCCTTCCATGTTAATTTGACCTGCTGGCGAGACTCGGGAGAAAGAGGCCAAGCATTGTCACCAGAGGTTTCTGTTCAAGTTTCCTAAGTGGGACAGGGGCATAAGCAAGACAGACGACTTGTCAATCCAGGCTAGTTTCAGTCCCAAGTGCAAGATCTTCACTATTGTAACTACATTTTCATCCGCTGCAGTTATTGCTGATAGACACATATTATATATAGCTGGAGTTTCAAGCTTGCATGTGCTTGCAGGTCAGTCAATACCACTTGTTTCTGAACCCGCTGCTGCAGAATGAATATCACTGCCCCATAAACAACCTAGACTGATTGGCAAGGGTGTCAGGGTTATGGGGAGATGGCAGGAGAATGGGGTTGAGAGGGGAAGATAGATCAGCCATGATTGAATGGTGGATTAGGCGATGGGCTGAATGGCCTAAATCTGCTCCTATCTCTTATGAACTAATCACATTTTGTCAATAGTTCATTGCCTATGAGATGGAAAGGAACTTAGAAAATTAAAAAAATGATTACAATGCATGCATTCCTGGGCCAGAGTGAGAGCAGCAACCCAGCAGCATGAACATTGATTCTCCAATTTTAGGAAACCTCTATTTACCTGCCCCCCCCCCCCCAATTTCTCCCCCCGCACCTCCCTCCCCACTCTTCTCTCTCATGTGTCCCACCTGTACTCCCACATAGAAACATAGAAAATAGGTGCAGGAGTAGGCCATTCTGCCCTTCGAGCCTGCACCGCCATTCAATATGATCATCCAACTCAGTATCCCGAACCTGCCTCCTCTCTATACCCCCTGATCCCCTTAGCCACATGGGCCACATCTAACTCCCTCCTAAATATAGCCAATGACTGGCCTCAACTACCTTCTGTGGCAGAGAATTCCAGAGATTCGCCACTTTCTGTGTGAAAAATGTTTTTCTCATCTCGGTCCTACAAGACTTCCCCCTTATCCTTAAACTGTGACCCCTTGTTCTGGAGTTCCCCAACATCGGGAACAATCTTCCTGTATCTAGCCTGTCCAACCCCTTAAGAATTTTGTAATTTTCTATAAATCCCCCCTCAATCTTCTAAATTCTAGCAAGTACATGCCGAGTCTATCCAGTCTTTCTTCATATCAAAGTCCTGCCATCCCACGAATCAGTCTTGTGAGCTTCTCTGTACTCCCTCTATGGCAAGAATGTCTTTCCTCAGATTAGGAGACCAAAACTGTACGCAATACTCCAGGTATGCTCTCACCAAGACCCTGTACAACTGCAGTAGAACCTCCCTGCTCCTATACGCAAATCCTTTTGCTATGAATGCCAACATACCATTCACTTTCCTCACTGACTGCTGCACCTCCGTGTCTACTTTCAATGACTGGTGTACCATGACACCCTGGTCTCATTGCATCTCCCCTTTTCCTAATCAGCCACCATTCAAATAATAGTCTACTTTCCTGTTTTTTGCCACCAAAGTGGATAACCTCACATTTATCCACATTATACTGCATCTGCAATGCATTTGCCCACTCACCCAACCTATCCAAGTCACCTTGCAGCCTCCTAGCATCCTCCTCACAGCTAACACTGCCCCCCCAGCTTTGTGTCATCCGCAAACTTGGAGATATTGCATTCAATTCCCTCGTCCAAATCATTAATATATATTGTAAATAGCTGGAGTCCCAGTACCGAGCCTTGCGGTACCCCACTAGTCACTGCCTGCCATCCTGAAAAGGACCCGTTTACTCCTACTCTTGCCTCCGGTCTGCCAGCCAGTTCTCTATCCACATCAATACTGAACCCCCAATACCATGTGCTTTAAGTTTGCATACTAATGTCTTATGTGGGACCTTGTCGAAAGCCTTCTGAAAGTTCAGATATAGCACATCCACTGGTTCTCCCTTATCCACTCTACTAGTTACATCCTCGAAAAATTCTATAAGATTCGTCAGACATGATTTACCTTTCATAAATCCATGCTGACTTTGTCCAATGATTTCACCACTTTCCAAATGTGCTGCTATTCCATCTTTAATAACTGACTCTAGCAGTTTCCCCACTACCGATGTTAGACTAACTGGTCTGTAATTCCCTGTTTTCTCTCTCCCTCCCTTTTTAAAAAGTGGGGAACTACTCCAGAATCTAAAGAGTTTTGAAAAATTATCACTAATGCATCCACTATTTCTGGGGCTACTTCCTTAAGTACTCTGGGATGCAGCCTATCTGGTCCTGCGGATTTATCGGCCTTTAATCCATTCAATTTACCTAACACCACTTCCCGGCTAACCTGGATTTCACTCAGTTCCATCTCATTTGACACCCGGTCCCCTGCTATTTCCGGCAGATTATTTATGTCTTCCTCAGCGAAGACAGAACCAAAGTAGTTATTCAATTGGACTGCCATGTCCTTGTTCCCCATGATCATATATTTTCCTCCCATTGGTTTCACAATCCACAACTATTCAAACCTGTCTTACACCTACTATTCTTATCTCTGCCCTTTGTTCCAACTGCCTGCCTATCAAAACCTCCTCTCACACCCTGTCAACCTATTGCTTTCCACGCTTAGTCCTGCCTCTCCCCTTTTCCAGCTTTCTTCTCCTCCCCCCCTACCTCTACAATCAGTCTCAAGATGGGTCTTGACCTGAAACATCACATATCCATGTTCCCCAGAGATGCTGAGTTATTGCAGCATGTTGTGTCCTTTGTTTATTAACCAGAATTTGCAGTTCTTTGTTTCTACTTTGTGTCATGAATGTTGGATGGACTAATGCAAGGTACACATATCATTGGCAGGGAATAATGCAGAGGAAAGGTTGAGAATTTTAAAAAAGTGTGTCAATGTGCACAGAACACCAAAGGTTGTTTGGTCAATGTAGAGAAACTATCAGTTCACAATAAAGAATACATTATGTCAAAATCAGTTTCTATGCAATGGTAGCGCATAGTTTAAAGATGGTATATCTTCCGTGTAATCTAGTCTGGCTTGAATTGCCTCATGAGGATTGGTATGGAATATTCTCCCTGTTTTATTTTCTGTTTTCTTGCTGCTCTGAGATGTGAGCATTGAAAAATGGAGCGGCTTGAAGGAACTGGATAAGTGTCTAGTCGTGGAGTTCCAACCTTCATGAGATGTGGCGCATGTCTAATTCCATCTGTCCATTCATATTATTATGTTCATATATTTATTATGCATATGCATATATATATTGCATGTATATGCATATATTTATTACTGGCATGGTGGCACAGCAGTAGTGTTGCTGCCTTACAGCAGCAGAGACCTGGGTTCGATCCTGACCATGGGTGCTGTCTGTATGGAGTTTCCCCGTGACCTGCATGGGTTTGCTCCGGGTGCTCCAGTTTTCTTCCACACTCCAAAGGCGTACAAGTTTGTAGGTTAATTGACTTTGGTAAAATTGTAAATGTTCCCCGCCGTGTGCAGGACAGTGTTGGTGTGCAAGGATCGTTGGTTGGTGTGGATTCAGTGGGGCGAAGGTGCTGTTTCCATGCTGTATCTCTAAACTAAACTGAACTAAGCTTAATTTCCCATGAAATCAGGTTACCAGCTTCAGTGCTTTCAAGAATGCAAAATATCTGAATGTTTCCCCTTCCCCAGATACCATGTGTAAAGTAATGGGGTAAAGCGATTTTTTGGTTGAGCAAAAAATGAACTGTTTTTAGTTGTGGCTGTAGAGGAACAGCTAAAAAACGTGTCGCTTTGGCACACAGAGGTCACACCGACCATCAGTCCCCTGTCCATACTAGTTCTATCCCGTTTTCTCATCCACTCCCTACATGCTAGGAGCAATTTACAGAGGCTAATTAACCTACGATCCCACACACCTTTGGGATGTGGGAAGAAACCGGAGCACCCAGAGGAAACCTATGCAGTCACAGGGAGAATATGCAAACTCCACACAGAAAGCACCCAAGATCAGGATTGAATCTGGGTCTCTGGCGCTGTGAGGCAGCAACACTACCAGTTGCGCTATTGTGTCACCCAACGCAAATGTGTCAATCTGTGTTTGTAGTGCTAGGAGGATGAATGTTGGAAGACCTCTCTGATCTTTTTTTTCAGAATTGCCATGCAGTCCAATATAGCAGGGCTGTCAGCTTGACATTTCATCAAACCAGTACAGCGACCTCTATATATTGAACAGTCAGCATGAATTAAATGAAAAATGCTGATTGTGGGATTTTATTCCACACTTGCCGGCTCCAAAACAAAAACAAACTATTGGGCCAAATAAAACGTTGCATTTCTTTAAGCTGTTCAAAAAAAAAGCAATTAATTTGTTTTCCTTGGGTAAAATTCCTTCGCTATAACAAAAATGGTAACTGTCTCTGTTATTTTTATCATCTCAAATATTTTGTGCCTACAACAGCACAATACAAGAAGTGAGCTTTAATAATGTTGGAACCAAATGTCTTGAAGCAAGTTTTAATCGTTGGGATAAGATAAGTCTCACAGTCACTCAATGTTGCTTTCAAGAGATTCAAGAGAGATTCAAGAGATTTTATTGTCATGTGTCCCAGATAGGACAATGAAATTCTTGCTTTGCTTCAGCACAACAGAATTATAGAAGTCATGTATACGGAACAGATCAATGTGTCCATATACCATTGTATAAATATATACGCACATGAATAAATAAAACAGATAAAGTGCAAATAAACAGATAATGGTCTATTAATGTTCAGAGTTTTGTTTGAGTTGAGTTCAATAGCCTGATGGCTGTGGGGAAGTAGCTATTTCTGAACCTGGACGTTGCAGCCTTCAGGCTCCTGAAGGTAGCAGGGAGATGAGTGTGTGGCCAGGGTGGTGTGGGTCCTTGATGATGATGCCAGCCTTTTTGAGGCAGCGACTGCGATAGATCCCCTCGATGGTAGGGAGGTCAGAGCCGATGATGGACTGGGCAGTGTTTACTACTTTTTGTAGTCTTTTCGCTCCTGGGCGCTCAGGTTGCCAAACCAAGCCAAGATGCAACCGGTCAGCATGCTCTCCACTGTGCACCTGTAGAAGTTAGAGAGAGTCCACCTTGACATACCGACTTTCCGTAATCTTCTCAGGAAGTAGGGGTGCTGAGGTGCTTTCTTTGTAACAGCATTAGTGTTCTTGGACCAGGAAAGATCTTCAGAGATGTGCACGCCCAGGAATTTGAAGCTCTTGACCCTTTCCACCATCGACCCAGTGATATAAATTGGACTGTGGGTCCCCATCCTACCTCTTCCAAAGTCCACAATCAGTTCCTTGGTTTTGCTGGTGTTGAGGGCCAGGTTATTGTGCTGGCACCATTTGGTCAGTTGCTCGATCTCTCTTCTAAGAGTATAGAGTTTCGTCCCCATCAGTGAGGCGTTCCGCAACAGTGGTATCATCAGCGAACTTGATGATGGAGTTCGCACTATGACCGGCTGCGCAGTCATGAGTATAGAGTGAGTACAGCAGGGTGCTGAGCTCGCAGCCTTGAGGCGCTCCCGTGCTGATTGTTTTCGAGGCTGACACAATTCCACCAATTCGAAGAGTCTGTGGTCTGTGAATGAGGAAGTCAAGGATCCAATTGCAGAGGGATGCGCAGAGACCCAGTTCTGTGAGTTTGGTAACCAGCTTGGAGGGGATGATTGTATTAAATGCCGAGCTGTAGTCAATGAATAACGGCCTGACATATGAGTTTTGGTGTCCAAGTGATCCAGAGCGGAGTGGAGGGCCAGCGAGATCGCATCCACCGTTGATCTGTTGTGGCGGTAAGCGAACTGCAGTGGGTCCAGGTTTTTGCCGAGGTAGGAGTTGATTTGCACCATGATCAACCTCTCAAAGCACTTCATCACCACCGACGTTAGTGCCACTGGTCGATAGTCATTGAGGCACATCACCTTGCTCTTCTTGGGCACCGGTATTATTGATGCCCTTTTAAAGCTGGTGGGAACCTCTGACCTCGGATGTGAGAGGTTGAAAATGTCCGTAAAAACTCCAGCCAGTTGGTATGCACAGGATTTTAGAACACGACCGGGTATACCATCAGGTCTAGGCGCTTTTCGAGGGTTCACCCCTCTGAAGGATTTTCTGACGCCGGCCTCTGTGACTGAAATACCCTCACAGCGAATGGGGGCTCGAGAAGGCACATCGGTGTTCTCCCTATCCCTATTAAAACGCATTGAGCTACTCAGTTAGATTTCTACTCAGTTAGACTCGCTTATTATTTTCCATCATATCCATTAATATGGGTTCCAGGATTTTCCTTTCAATCAACATCAGGCTGACTGGTAGCTCACCATTCTCTCCCTTCTTCTTAAAAGGTGGCATTGATAATGTTTTGTTAACTAAAGGTTGTAAGTGATATAGGTGTAAGGAGTATTTATTTATATATATATATATATATATATATATATATATATATATATATATATATATATATAGAAACATAGAAACATAGAAACATAGAAATTAGGTGCAGGAGTAGGCCATTCAGCCCTTCGAGCCTGCACCGCCATTCAATATGATCATGGCTGATCATCCAACTCAGTATCCCGTACCTGCCTTCTCTCCATACCCTCTGATCCCCTTACCCACAAGGGCCACATCCAACTATATATATATTTTTTTTAATAGATAGAAAAAATAAAGAGAAAGAAAAAAAACCACTTAGAAACATAAAATAAACTATCCATAATACAACTTAGGAGATAGGTCCGTAGGTAAGAAAACAAAACTAATCGTCTAGTTCTGGGTTCAAGCTTCCGTCAAGCCTCAGCGCTGGCCCATTCTACCCCTTCAAATAATCAATGAACGGCGGCCATATTCTAATAAATAATTCTTAGGTACAGGCCTAGGTACAGGGAAATTATTTAGTCTGATAAAGGAACCCAATATTTTAAAATTGGAGTGGGTCTCTCAACAAAGATTCAGGAAACACTTTTCA
Organism: Okamejei kenojei; assembly: GCA_035221665.1. Classification (NCBI taxonomy): domain Eukaryota; kingdom Metazoa; phylum Chordata; class Chondrichthyes; order Rajiformes; family Rajidae; genus Okamejei; species Okamejei kenojei. Next base: position 38,189,312 of record CM069153.1, read on the forward strand.
CGTAAATGGGGAGTGTGAATATGAAATTAGATTTGTCAATTAAGACAAATCTAATTTTTTCCAGATTTAAGGTCTCCGACATCTCCATAATCCACATTTTAATTGTAGGGGATGCAGGGTTTTTCCAAAATTTTAATATTAGTTTTTTCCCAGTTATTATACTATAATCCAGGAAATGTCTTTGGTTTATTGTCAGTTTTAGGTATTGTTCAGATATGCCCAATATTATTAATTTAGGATCGGGATCCAGTTGAATATTAACCACTACAGAAATAATTTAAAAAATATCCACCCAAAAAGTTTTAATTTTTATGCAATTTACAAAGGTATGGGTTAAAATAGCCTCAGAGTATTGACATTTATCGCAGATAGGAGAGATATTAGGAAACATTCTATTTAATTTTGTTTTAGAATAATGCAATCTGTGTAATATTTTAAATTGTATTAAAGAATGTCTGGCGTTTAACAAACATTGATGTATATGTTGTAGACTCATCCCAAATATCTTTCGTTATGGGTTGAACTAATTCATTTTCCCATGCTTGTCTATGTGCTTCCGTCGACGGATTCTCACTATCTAACAGAATATTATAAATTTATGATATTAATTTGACAGTGTTGGGATGTAAGGAGTATTTAGACCGTAACGAGTTGGACCATGGTTCAGTCTAATTGTAATGCAGAACACACGAGGACTAAATGCTCTATTCACTCCCAACCTTTGTACATTTCTGTATTCCTGGCCTGAAAGAGTTGAACTATGGGAACAGACTGAATAACATTGACTTGTATTGTGCAAGAGATGACCCTATTCAGATGTTTAATATAATGGAAGTATTTGATGGCCCAGGTACAGGGAAATTATTTAGTCTGATAAAGGAACCCAATATTTTAAAATTGGAGTGGGTCTCTCAACAAAGATTCAGGAAACACTTTTCACGTAAATGGGGAGTGTGAATATGAAATTCTCGTCTCCCAAAAGGAGGATGGGGACAACTGGACCATGTAAAACTGTAATCGCTCCTGCAGGCACATCGGAGACCTGCTGTTTCCCATATTTTCAGTGTTGTATTTGAGTGCATATTTTGTTCAAGTGCATGTTCTTTACACAGAGATTGGTGGGTTCGTAGAAAGTGTGGCCAGGGTACTTGGTAGAAGCAGATATGAGAGCAACATTTGACTGTCACATGAGCAGGTAAGGGATAGAGGGATGTAGACCATATACTGGCAGTTGGGATTAGTTTAAAGTGCAGTTGTGGTCAACATAGGCATGGTGGGTCAAAGAGCCTGTTTTGATGCTGCACTGTTCTATGTAGCATGTACTTTACTTCTCTACATTATATGTACTTTATCTCTCCTCCTTTTCAATATTTTTCTTCCCTCACATATCATCTCCTCTCCATGTCTCCCCATCTTTCTCTCTCTCTCTCTCTCTCTCTCTCCTTGCCTCACTTCTCTTTCCAACGTTACTTCCCTTTCTCCCTTTGCCTCCTCTCCTCATGCCTCCTCTCTTACCTTCCCTCCTCCGTTGATTTCCAACTCCTCCCTCTGCAATCCACTTTCCTTATCCTTCCATTGGCTTCTCATCTCTTCGTCTTCCTTTCTCTCCTCTCTACCCTAACTGCCCATCCCTCTCCTCTCATTTCGGCATTTACCATTGCATTGGGCACCCAGGGTTTGGTCCTCATGTCTGCTGCCATCAATACAGTTAACCAGGAGTCTGTTGTCTCCTCCTCCTACCCCAACCTCCTGGCACCAACACACTTTCCACAGAGGATCACTGAATGCCCACTGGTAGGATCTCTAATCAACTTCCACCCATTGCAGACAAAATGCAGCCAAAACTACTCTCCTAATACTAGTTCGCTTAGCAGGGAGTGCAGTGAAACAAAGAGCTAATCACCTGTGGTTTAAATACACAGTGCCCTTAATTGCACATTTATTTGAAAGAGCTGTGAATTTTCATTATTTAATGAAAAGCCTCCCATCATGCTGTTATGCCATTATGTGAAACAGTAAGAATTCATACAATGTTGGACCTAAAGGGTGGTGAATTATTTATTAAGACCTTCTTGTGTAAAAACTCAGCCTCCTGCAGTTAATGAGTCATTAAGCCATTGGATACATGGATTAACTCTGGTTAACTCCTGGATTTGCAGAGAGAACTGGGTCATTCTAAGATTGCTTTGGGTGACTGTCTACCTCATTGGTGACCCTCGGACCGTCTTTGATCGGACTTTACAGGCTTTACCTTGCACTAAACTTCATTCCCTTATCATGTATCTCTACACTGTAAATGGATCACTTGTAATCATGTATTGACTTTCTGCTGACTGGATAGCATGCAACAAAAATATTTTCACTGCATCCTCGGAATACGTAACAATCAGCTAAACGGAACTGAGTTATTGCATTGGGATCCAGGATGCATGCTGATCTTCATAATTAGTTATGTTAGGTGAGAGGCACTTAATCTGCTGGCTCACACATCACTTTACCTTTTATGTCTATTCTCATTTTACCAAATTGTCAGCAACCAAAAGCTCTGCCTGTAACAGTGAAGAAAACCTTGTAACCTGGTATCTGGGTGTGAGGCAACCTTGCTACAATGTGAGCTCTCAGCGTTCAAACTGGTAGATTCCCATAAGGTGTCATTATTCCCATCAGGTGTCATTATAATGCTAGTGCCAAAGACCCGTGGTTGGTCCTGACCTTGGGTGCTGTCTATGTGGAGATTGCTCTGTAGCTGCGTGGGTTTGTTCCGGGTACTTCAGTTTCCTCCCATATCTCAAAGACGTGCGGGTTTGTAGGTTAATTGGCCTCTGTCAAATTGCCCCTAATCTTTAGGGAGTGGGTCCAAAAGTGGGATAACATCGAACTAGTGTGACCGCTGGCTGATGGTCAATAGAGACGGTGGGCCAAAGGGCCTGTTTCAATACTGTGCCTTTCAACTTAATTAAAAAAGCTCTGGGAATGGGAGTGGAGGTTGGGGTTTCAAACCTGACTCTGGCCAGGATTCCACATCATAATCTTTTGTTTAGCAGCCACCGACCTAAGTGTTAAACCATTCGGAGAATCTGAGGATTGATCCCTAGACTGTCAATTGGGGTAAAGCTGAGAGCAGGCAGTAGACCCTTACTGAAAAGCTTATCACTGCTCATCAATGCCAGCACTCATACCCACTCACTGGCCATGAGGTTACTGGACAGGGCTTTCAGCGTTGTCTTTAGTGGTAGAATTAAATACGATTCTGGAACATGGGAGGCTGAGGGGCGACCTGATAGAAGTTTGCAACATTCTGAGTGGCCTAGGTGGGATAATTGGTCATTGTGAAGGTAGATAGTCAAAATCTTGTTCTCAGTATAGAAATGCCAAATAATGATGTCAGAGTGCTGGAGGGAGATTGCTATGGTGCCAGAACCACAATGAGTTTCTCAACATTAGCAAGACCAAGGAGCTGATTGTTGGCTTCAAGAAGAGAAAGGCGGGTATCCCATGAACCTGCCTTCATTGCCCAGTCCACACATTGCCCAGTCCATGATGTATTGACCCCCCACATCCCCCCCCCCTCCCCCCCACACTCACAACTGAAAGGATCTATATGAGGCTCTGCCTCAAAAATGTCGCCAAATGTTTCATCAGAGATTCATATCACCCTGGCCGAGCTCTCATTTTTCTACTACCTTCAGGAAGAAGGTACAGGACACATGACCATCAGGTTCAAGAACACCTTTGTCCAAGTAACTATCAGGCTCCTTAACACCACATAATACTAATCGCTACCTCAACAATTAAATTCTCGGATTCTTTGGTTTTGCACTATTATGGTTATCCAGCCTTACTGCTATTCATTTATTGTATTGTTGATTCTTATATATTTATTCATGTCCTGATGCGGTTAAGCTACAGCAAGAAATAATCCCACTGTTCTCTTGCCAGTCCATATGACAAATAAACATTCTGGACTTTTGACTCCTGAACAGAAGGCATTTGTTCAAAGTGAGAGGAGGAAGATTTACAGGTCAAGTTTTTTTTTTCACAGAGAGAGGTGGGTCAGTGTGGAGATACAAGGTCAAACCTGGAATGCACTGCAAGAGGAGACATACAATGGCAACACTTAAGAAGCATTTAGACAGGCACAAGAACAGGCAGAGAATGAATGGGTATAGATGATGTGCAGGAGGATATGTTTTGTTTAAAGTGGCATTGTGATTGGCACAAGCATTGTGGGATGAAAGGCCTGTTCCTGAGCTGTACTGTTTTATGTAGGATGCGAAGATAAAGGAAATGCCCTGTGTGCCAGAATATGAAATGCCTCTCATCTAACATGAAGTTACTCATGGGAACGTCCCTATGTTATTAACTGCAGGCTGTGTCCTCCAGTTAGAGGGTTCATTTGGTCTCAGGATTGGGGGAAATATTCGTCACTCCAGCTTACATCAATGGACATTATCCAGAGATTCCTTGTGCAAAGACTGTTTTTGGCAGATAAGAACCACCTGTGAATGTCAACCCAACAGGGTAAAAGTAATGTTTATTCAGAGCTAATGTGGAAAACAGAACTCAGATAAAACGTGGGTGTCAGAGAGTAAACCTCCCATCGTTGTCAGTAAACACTCCAAGAAAGAAACAAGACAGAATCATGCTCCATCTCATGTGTTCAAGATTCAGCAAGGGATAGATACAGAGAACTCCTGATATGCAATAGCAATAATTCATTTTAACCCTAAAACCTCAGAATAAATCCATGCTGTAGCAGCCTGGCCCTCCGTTTTGTACCTTAATGTCATGAAAACATTTTATTTTGTGGGAATTGAGAACCAGTGATGCAATGAATATCTAGCGTTCTCTGTGATCCAACTTGGCTGGTAATAAGTTGCTATGTTACAGGCTCAAGCTGTTTTTTAGAGGAGTAATGATTCTGTCTCTTTGCTTAAACCCATCAATTTTCTCTGGCAGCTATGCAGTTCCCCGTGACGAATAACAGAGAATAACAGAGAATAACTAAGGGCTTGACAATATTTCATCCTTTCACTGATATCTCCAAAACAGATGGCATGGTGTTTCTTCTCACTGGCATTTTGTGTGATTTTGCTGAGTGCTAATTGACTGCAAAGCAGCGACAACCCTCCAAATACAATAGATGGGTCTTAAATCACTTGGAGAGACACGAGGTACAAGCGGTACAGTGCCACAACAGTAGAGCTGCTGCCATATAGCGCCAGAGACCCGGGTTAGATCCTGACTACGGGTGCTATCTGTACGGAGTTTGTACGTTCTCCCTGCGATTGCATGGGTTTTCTCCGGGTGCTCCAGTTTCCTCCCACACCCCAAAGACATACTGGTTTGTCGATTAATTGGCTTTGGTAAAAAAATGTGAATTGTCCCTAGTGTGTAGGATACCTTAGGTTCTCCTCTCTGCACTTGTATAATGTGCTGGAAAGGGCCGCTGTCTGAATTGCTATTGGTAACGCCAACACTTCCGTAGGGTAGAATGTGAAGATCTAACCTCCACGGCCTACCGCATCTTCAAATCTAATGATGAAGTCCAAACGCCAAGCGCAGAGGCGCCACTGTCGCTGTTGGGTGAAGAGCTCTTCCTCAAATCTGTCAAACCTGTCAATGCTGTGTTGCTGATATTCAGAGATATTCATTAATTCCTAAAATTGAAGATCTATAACATCTAAGTTGCAAGGCTCAAGGCAGGAGCGTGATAGAATACTCTTCACCAGCCTGGATGAGTGCAGTTCCAGCAACCTACAAGATTTGCAGCACTACCCAGGAAATGTAGCTCACTTGCTTTGCACGCTATCCACACACAAAACTTCAATTCCCCTTTCCACTGGTGCATGGTTGCTGCAGTATGAACCATCTGCAAAATGCACTGCAGTTACTCGACTGAACTATGCCAATCACAGCTCCTAAACCTGCAGCCTCCACCACCCAGAAGCATATGGGAACACCACCCCCCATAGGTTCCCTTCCAAACTGCAAACCATCTTGACTTGGAAATACATCGCTGTTCCTTCATCATTCCGAAACGGCCTCTCCAAGAACATTGTGGGCACCATCACCAGGGCTAAGCAATGGTCTAAGTAGGCTGATCGTCTTCACAAGGGTGGTTTGTCATGGGCAATAAATGTAAGCCCAGCCAGTGACACTCACATTCATAAAATGAATGAATTTTTAAAAAGTTCTGGTGGAAATCTCTTCATTCACTGAATATGACAGGGCATCTACAATAAGATGACTGGATCTGACATTTCACTGATAACAGCAAAGGAAAAATGTGATGAAATTGATTATTACTCTGGACTGTTTGTTAGAAGGAGATTAGAGATGTCTCTGTTAGAAAAATAATAATTATCAACAACAAAATGACAAGTAGAAATCTTTTGGGAGTTTAACTCAGAAAAGAGCCCTCAAAGCAATATACCTGTAGCAAACAGGAAATATATTAGGCTTCACACCAAGGCTGATGAAGCAGAGGTTATATATTTTTTAGAATTTTTTGATTACATAATAAAACATTCCTCTGTAAAACTGCCGAAACTCCATCAAAGTGCAAAATATAATTTACCCAGAGTTCTCAGTGCTGCTCTGAAGCAGAAACAGCTATGATTGTGAATCTTCAACAGCCTACCTTCCTGTTCTGATAAACTCTGAAACAAGGGGAAGAAATTCCTCTGCAAAAGATGTCCTGGAATCTCGATGCTCTTTGTGCAGTTCTGTTGGTGTGTACTGGTGTTTCTGCAGCACGGTGGAGCCCATTCACCCCGTTTTACATGTGCAGGCTCCTTGAAGAAAAAGTCTGATTAGTTTAGTTTAGAGATACAGCGCGGAAACAGGCTCTTCGGCCCACCGGGTCCGCGCCGACCAGCGCTCCCCACACACCAACACTATCCTACACCCACTAGGGACAATTTTTACATTTACACCAAGCCAATTAACCTACAGACCTGTACAGCTGGAAACCGAACATCTCGGAGAAAACCCACGCAGGTCACGGGCAAAACGTACAAACTCCATACAGACAGCACCCGTAGTCAGGATCGAACCCGGGTTTCTGGCGCTGCATTCGCTGTAAGGCGGCAACCCTACCGCTGCGCCACCGTGACTGTGATTAGTCCAATAGTTCTTCCCTCATTACCTTTATACACCCAATTCCGCACTTTAAAATTGACCAATTGGTTTCTTTTTGGGGAGCACGTATGTCCCTTACGCAATTTGTTGAGACTGTCGGGGGTACACAAAAGGCTGGAGAAACTCAGCGGGTGCAGCAGCATCTAAGGAGCGAAGGAGATAGGCGACGTTTCGGGTCGAGACCCTTCTTCAGACTGGTCAGGGATCAGGGAAACGAGAGATATAGACGGTGATGTGGAGAGATAAAGAACAATGAATGAAAGATATGCAAAAAAGTATCGATGATAAAGGAAACAAGCCATTGTAAGCTGTTTGTGGTGTGAAAATGAGAAGCTAGTGTGACTAGGGTGGGGGAGAGAGATAGAGAAAGAGGGAATGCCAGGGCCCGAGGGCTGAGGAAGAGGTGGGAAGGGGAGGAGGCAGCAAGGGTTAACAGAATTGAGAAAATTCAATGTTCAAGTCCAGAGGATGCAGACTCCCCAAGCGGAATATGAGGTGCTGTTCCTCCAACTTGCGGTGTTGCTCACTCTGGCCGTGGAGGAGGCCCAGGACCGAGAGGTCGGATACGGAATGGGAGGGGGAGTTGAAGTGCTGAGCCACCGGGAGGTCGGGTTGGTTATTGCGGACCGAGAGGAGGTGTTCGGCGAAACGATCGCCAAGCCTCCGCTTGGTCTCACTGATATAGATCTTCTGGCATCTGGAGCAGCGGATGCAGTAGATGAGATTGGAGGAGGTGCAGGTGAACCTCTGTCGAACCTGTAAGGACTGCTCGGGTCCCTGAAAGGAGTGGAGGGGGGAGGTGAAGGGACAAGTGTAGCATTTCTTGCGGTTGCAAGGGAAAGTGCATCAGGTTAACAACTCACCTGTCAATGGAAAGGCAATTTTTCCTATTTCAAGGCTTTATTGTTTAATGATCACCATTGTGGAAAGGAAATACTGCTATCTTCCTCATTGACACCTTGCAACAGTAATATAAGGGAACTGCAGATGCTGATTGATACCAAAGATAGACACAAATTGCTGGAGTAACAGGCAGCTTATCTGGAGAAAATGGATAGGTGACATTTCAGGTTAGGACCCTTCTTCACGACACCTTGCAACAGATCAGAAATGGATTTTTAAATGCTTCTGAAGCATCTAAAGATCCATTTCTGATGGGTTAGGCTGTTGGATTGTGCAGAGGTATGTCCCTGGGAGGGTGAATAATTAGCATGTGTTTGTCAACTTGCCAGATAAAATGGAACATTTCATAGCTCCAGATTTTTTCCACAGATGCCAGGATCTGAGTACTGATCTCATTAAATCCATTTCCAATTTCCGGAACCCTATGTTTTGCTGCTCCTTTGAGGGGAGATGATCTTATTCCTTCAGGTGCCTATTTTGAATGGGGATGATATCTCAGGCAACTTTCAGCATCCTCGTCCCCTCCTCCGCTGCCAGGGATATCCCATGGAACAGACCACAATCTTCAAGCACTTCTCTCTACAAATTCCTCCCATCAAATATTTGTTTCTAGTCTTGGGGAATGAAACCTGAAATCCAACATTTGACATGTGAAAGCTTGAATGGGATATTAACTGCGTCTTACACTCCTCCCCACTCTGGTGGGATTGGATAATGCTCGCAGTTGGTTGTCTAGACCAGGGCTGGGGAACCTGTGGCCTTAAGGCCCGCATGTGGCCTTCTAAGCCATTAAGTGCGGCCTTTTGAATGAATCCAAATTTTGTAGAACAAATATTTTTATTATTATTAATATGTTTTTGTTCATCTTTTATTATTTTTATTTTAATCTTAAAATGAATGTATTTAAAATACCAAAGAGTAAAAGAAGATTCAACGAAATAATCCTCCCCGACTGTCCGCCACAATTAAATCATTAGTAAGTCATGAGGGCTATTTTAACAAAATAACGTACATTTTGAAGTATATCTAATTTAACTTTCTTGGATGCGGCCTTATTAGATTACAGCTAACTTAATGCGGCATTCCAACATGAAATGGTTCCCCACCCCTGGTCTAAAACATGGAATGGGTCTTTACTATTTCATGATGCCTGCTCTTACCTTCATATGTTCATAAGTTTATGTCATAGGAGCAGAAGTATTCAGCCCTCGAGTCTACTCTGCCATTCAATCATGGCTGATCTATCTTCCCCTCTAAACCCCATTATCCTGCCTTCTCCCCATAACCCTTGGACAGCATGCCCATCACTCTGTACTTTATCATTTTAGGATGTGTACATGTGATAGGGAGGACATGGAAATAAATTGTTCCGTTTTTTAACCGAGTTGGCATGGACACGAAAGGTGGACGGTCTCCCATTGCGTTGCATTGCGATGGTCTCCCATTGCGGTGCTGGCTCGAAGGGCCGAATGGCCTCCTCCTGCACCTATTTTCTATGTTTCTATGAATAATTATTTGATTATAGTATTTGATTAGAGAATAATTCTTTGATTATAGCATTTCAAAACTGCTTCATTGTAAAGCACTTTGGGTGTTTAAAGGTCACAAGCATGCGAGAACATTTCAAATCGAATGAGGCAAGAAATCTCACTTTCAGGAGCATCAGGTAAGCATGTGTATCATTCACACAGAATAAACCTGCTGCATAAGACCACAGATATATAGGTTTAAGCTTGTCATGTGTACTGAGGTACACTGAAAAGCTTTGTATAGCATGCTATCCAAATAGATCAGATATACTGTACATCAGTACAATCAGGTCAAATGAGCACAATAGACAGAGCAAAGGGGAAGATGCAGAATGCAGAATATAGTTCTCATCATTGTAGTGCATCAGTTCCACAGGCAAAATTCAATGGCCACAATAGGGAGAGGTGAATCGGACAGTACCCTGGCTTTATAAGGATTGCAAGGATCGTTAGGAAGCCTGATAACAGAGGAAGAAAATGTTCCTGCCACTAGGGGTGTGTATTTTCAAGCTTCTGTACCTTCTGCTGGATGGGAACAGGGAGAAGGGACGATGGGGGGTGGGATTATGTTGGTGCTTCTCTGAGGCAGCGTGAAGTGTAGATGGAGTGTAGCCAGTTATAGCGTCCCAGCCTTGCCACTACCGAGGGGTGCCTGTGCTATTGCCTCAAGACTCCAGCTTGAATTCCCTCTTGGCATCCTTAATGGCCCGGTGAAGATTGTAGATGGATTTCTTGTACTGCTTGGGATCGTTTGACTTGAATGCAGCAGATGTATCGTCTTCATTGGACCCACTCGCTGATGAAGTCTGTGACAGCAATGGCACATCCGCCTAGTTTAGCTGTAGAATCCTAGAATATGCACCAGACCACTGACACAAAGCAGTCGCGGAGCGTGCCATCTGTTTTCTCGGACCAGCACTGCACGACTTTCTGTGTCGATTCCCCCACTTCAGTTTCTGCTTGTAAGCTGGGAGGAGAAGCACAGCCAGGTGATCAGATCTACCAAAGGGCAGTCTAGGAATGGAGCAGCATGCATGAACTGAGGCATAAAGTTAATTTTCTAGTTTAGCGTTCTCTCAACCAACAGGGACGTGTTTTATTGATTCTGGCTGGTCTTGGATCCTTGATTTACAGCTCTGGCCCTTGACACCAGCTCTTTTCTTGAAAATGATTTAGTTATATTCAAACATAACAGAGGGCAATGGAGCGAAAGCCGTTCCTTGACAGACTGTCTAAGAGCTGCATTCCCACAAGCAAATCCTTCCTTTGCTCCCCACCCTGTGTATCTGTTTACATTTAATTATCACATTCCTTCCCCGAGCTTCTCCCATGGAGCATCGTCTCCTGGCATCCGCTGTTCACCAGCCCATGACAAGGGGTGCGATTGACTTGGTCTTTGGAAGCCTGAGCAACTACGCTGTGGGGTTTAGTAATCAGACAGGCCTTCAGTGTTTGTAGGTGGGAAGCCCTGGGTTAGGTCCCGCTTGTTGTCCTGGCAATGGCATTTGTGCAGCTGCTTAACTCGTGCTGGCAATGGCATTTGTGCAGCTGCTTAACCTGTGTGTGGGAATGGCTTGGTAAATAAATAGACCATGCTTGAGATGGAATTTACTTTCTCATGTTGTCTCCGAAATGGTTGTTTCAAACCCCTAGTACTCAATTCTGGCCGGTGACCAGACATTTCTCACTGATGTCAAAAGGCTGTGGATCCAAATTGCATTCCACAAATTTAAAGTCTAAATAAAATCTTCCTCAGTCTGAAGAAGGGGCCCAATCTTAAACATCGTCTGTCGATTCCCTCCACAAATGCTACCCGAGTTCCTCCAGCACTTTGTGTTTTGCACAAATGTAAAATAGCATTTGAAAAAATCTCCACTGCAGTACTGAGACGCCAAGCCTCTCTGAGATGCTAAATCCAGCTTCATGTAAGAGATGGGCAGCACCATTTGTGCAATTGTTCTTGTTTCACAGAGATATTTATCAGCGTCACTAAAACAGACTATCTGATCATTCAAATTATTCCACCCTACACAAGTAGAGTGGCAAAAAAGGTGTAGGGTAGGCTTACCTTCATCAGTTGATACAAACTTTGATTAATCGACATTTGGGGTATTCTGTGCAATTCTGGCCATCCCTTTACAGGAAGGATGTGGAGACTTTGGAGAGGATGCAGAAGAGGTTTGCCGGAACACTACCTGGATTGGAAGGTATTAACTCTAAGGGGAGTTTAGACAAACTTGGATTGGTTGAAGGATGGAGGTTGAGGGAAGATCTGATTGAAGTATAAGGGTAAGAATAAGGATAAGGATAAGGGGGAAGTCTTTTAGGACCGAGATAAGGACAAAGAAATTCACACAGAGAGTGGTGAATCTGTAGAATTCTCTGTCACAGAAAGTAGTTAAGGCCAGTTCATTGGCTATATTTAAGAGGGAGTTAGATGTGGCCCTTGTGGCTAAAGGGATCAGGGGGTATGGAGAGAAGGCAGGTACGGGATACTGAGTTGGATGATCAGCCATGATCATATTGAATGGCGGTGCAGGCTCGAAGGGCCGAATGGCCTACGCCTGCACCTATTTTCTATGTTTCTATGTATATAAAATTATGAGAGGAATAGTTAGGATCGACTATTTCTCCCAGGGTGGAAAATATCAAAGACTAGAGGACGTAGCCTTAGGTCAGAGGGGGGAAATTGAAAGGAGGCAACTTCCAGCAGATCTGAAATAGGGATCATGGAACTGAGCATAGGAATCTTCCCCTCCATGTTTAGAGTATTGTGTTCAGTTCTGGGCACCATGTTAAAGGAAAGATATTGTCAAGCTTGAAAGGGTTCAGAGAAGATTTACAAGGATGTTGCCAGGACTGGAGGGTGTGAGCTATAGGGAGAGGTTGAGTCGGCTGGGTCTCTATTCCTTGGAGCGCAGGAGGATGAACGGTGATCTTATAGAGGTGTATAAGATCAAGGGAGGAGTAAATCGGGTAGATGCAAAATGTCTCTTGCCCAGAGTAGGGGAATCGATGACCAGAGGACATAGGTTCAAGGTGATGGGGAAAAGATTTAATAGGAATTTGAGGGGTTATTTTCTCACACAAAAGGTGGTAGTTGTATGGAACAAGCTGCCAGAGGAGGAAGTTGAAGCTTGGACTATCCAATGTTTAAGAAACAGTTAGACAGGTACATGGATTGGACAAGTTTGGTGGGATATGGACCAATCACAGGCAGGTGGAACTAGTGTAGCTGGGACATGTTGGCCGGTGTGGGCAAGCTGGGCCGAAGGGCCTGTTTCCACACTGCATCACTCTATGACTCTATATGGTGGCACAGTCACAGGAAGAACGTACGAACTACATGCAGACAACCCGTAGTCAGGATTGAACATGGTCCTCTGGTGCTGTAAGGCAGCAACTTCACTGCTGTGCTGCCCGTTAGGAGATTGAGCTAGAAAAAAATAAAATTGCAAAGTTCTCTCAGGTTAGAATATGTTAGACTGAAGGAAGATGAGTCCAGGGGCAAGTTGTAACCAAGAGCCATTTGTGGCACGTGATGTTATTTCTAAAACCTGTCTCCAAAACAACCTTCCGTACTCAGTTCACACAGTGCAGCAATCAGCAGAGGCAGAGCCACAACACTGCCAAGGGGAGGGGGGGGGAAGGGGTGCTGGCTGTGACTGCAGGTTGAAGGGCTCTAAGTTGAATCTTTAATAACAGGTCTTGCAACCTCAGGACGTGCCTGAGATTTTACATCTAATATAGTACATTTGAAGTGCATTTTTACTTGCAATTTGAGAGACCAGGAACAGAAGGTAGGAAGGGGGGACTGAAGGAAGGAGAGGATCGTGTAACAGGGTGTGAAGGAAAATGTGTGCCATGTCATGTGTCATATTTGTACATTTAGATGGTATATTTGTGTCCAGAAATGTGTGTGTGCCAAGTCTTTACAGCAAAGTCTCGTCTCCTGTCATCCCAGACATCCTCATCACTGGACTAAGACCTGACTCTGTCAAATCCATGTGCATATATTCATTAAAAGAAGGCATCTTCCACTGGCCTGAACTGGAGTGAAATTAAGTCATCTTTGCAGCCGATGGACGATCTGAAAAGGGAGAAGGACTCTTGTTAATGATTAGAAATCTACCTTTGTTGGATGCAGGATATTATCCAGGCATGGAATATATCCAAAGGGGAACAACAGATCTTTTAATGACGCCTGACCAATGGATCTTGGGATAACTGCTGCCTTCTAAAGACAGCAGCTCCAAAAGGGCAGCATTCACTGACAGGTTATTGAACCCTAGCTAAGGTGACTGTTCATGGGGGATGGGGGAATATCTACTCTAAAATGATCTAAATGTTTGGCCTTTACTTTTATTATTTGAAGCGTGCTTCTGAAGTGAATACGTTCCAGAGATTTAGACTTTAGAGGTACCGCATGTCCTTTGGCCCACCTAGTCCACACTGACCAGGGATCACCCCGTACACTAGCACTGCTCTATACACTAGGGACAATTTACAATTTTTACCGACAATCCTCTACATCTTTGGAGTGTGGAAGGAATACAGAGCACCCGGAGAAAACCCACACAGGGAGAACGTACAAACTCCGTACAGACAGCACCCGTAGTCAGGATCAAACCCGGGTCTCTGCGCCACTTTGCCACCCTTATCTATATCCAATACCAAATCTATATCATTCTGTACTACTTTGGGACAAGATTGTGCAATTGAGCTTAGCAGTGACAGTAATGCCCCTGTCCCACTTAGGAAACCTGAACGGAAACCTGTGGAGACTTTGCGCCCCACCTGAGGTTTCCGTGCGGTTCCTGGAGGTTCCTGGAGGTTTTTGTCCTCCGGCAACCACCTTCAACTAGCATCGCAAGCAGCTTTGACTAAAAAATTACCGATTTTTAAAACGGAAACCACTTTCGACCATTAGGGACACTGACAAAAACCTCCGGGAACCGCACGGAAACCTTGGGTGGGGCGCAAAGTCTCCAGAGGTTTCCGTTCAGGTTTCCTAAGTGGGACAGGGGCATTACTGTGCTTCTGGATGGATACGGCTTGATAGATCCACTCTTGGACTAAGATTTATCAGACCGAATGGGGGCCTTCCCGAGCCTCCATTTGCTGTGATGGTATTTCAGTCTCAGTCACAGAGGCCGACGTCAGGAAATCCTTCAGAGGAGTGAACCCTTGACAAGCGTCTGGACCTGATGGTATACCTGGTCGAGTTCTAACCAACCTGTGCGGACCAACTGGCTGTTTTTTAACGGACATTTTCAACCTGTCACTTCTGAGGTCTGAGGTTCCCACCTGCTTCAAAAGGGCATCCATAATACCGGTGCCCAAGAAGAGCAAGGTGACGTGCCTCAATGACTATCGACCTGTGGCACTAACGCCTGTGGTGATGAAGTGCTTTGTGAGGTTGATCATGGCGAAAATCAACTCCTACCTCGACAAAAACCTGGATCCACTGCAGTTCGCTTACTGCCACAACAGATCAACGGTGGATGCGATCTCGCTGGCCCTCCACTCCGCTCTGGACTACTTGGACAACAAAAACTCATATGTCAGGCTGTTATTCATCGATTACAGCTCGGCATTTAACACAATCATCCCGTCCGGTCATAGTGCGAACTCCATCATCAAGTTCGCTGACGACACCACTGTTGTGGGAAGTATCACTGATGGGGATGAGTCAGAGTACAGAAGAGAGATCGAGCGACTGTCCATATGGTGCCAGCACAATAACCTGGTCCTCAACACCAGCAAAACCAAGGAACTGATTATGGACTTTGGAAGGAGTAGGATGGGGACCCACAGTCCTGTTTATATCAACGGATCCCCGAAAATACATCAGAAATTGCTGGAAGTACAGAGGAGATCAGGCAAAGACTGAAAAGAAGAAGACAGGGCTCATGTTTTAGCTCAGAACCAAGTGTTTGGAGGTCTATTGCAACAACTGGTTAGGTCTGAAATATACTGTGATAGATACATCTGCTAGATGCGCTAGGTTGCATCCTCAGTGATGTGACCTGGGGTCATCGGGTGTTTCGGGTCTCACAACAACAGGCACCCTCGCCCAGGCGACCCAGCCGGGGTTGATCAAGCCCAGACTTGCGTCCCAGCAGCAACCGCCGACGGTTCAGCCCTCTTAATCCAAAGCCACCTAGTGGCTTTCTCTGCAGCTTTGCTTGTTGATTGAATGGCCCTCTTCTTTGCCAGCCCCATAATGCCCAATAGGTTGAGGACTTTGCAGAGTGAGCCTCCTGCAAAGCCTCTACAGCCCACCTCTATGGGCTCATAGTATGTCTTCCAGCATCTGTCCTGGCACATCTCCACCAGTTCCTGGTACTTTGCGTGTTTGCTCTCATTAGCCTCTTCAATACGCTCTTCCCAGGGCACTGTCAGAAAATACTTATTGATAACAACATATTGAAGGATTTGAGAACGTCTGGATAGATGGAGTTAGACTACATATCATCTTGATCTCACTGAATGGTAGACAGGCCTGAGGGACTAAACTGCTTTTCACGTGTCAGCTAATTCATCACATCCTCCTGCCCTTTGCAGTAAATGTTAATCCTGCAGTTAACAAGAGTAGTTACTCAAACAAACAACATCAGTGTGCAGGAGCTGCACAACATCAACAGAGATGCAATCAGCACAGCTATTCCAACCAGTCTTCTTATCTAGCCCACACACAAGTCCTTTGGGCTTGAACATTGAATTTTCTCAATTCTGTTAACCCTTGCTGTCTCCTCCCCTTCCCACCTCTCCCTCAGCCCTCGGGCCCTGGCATTCCCTCTTTCTCTATCTCCCTCCCCCACCCCAGTCGCACCAGCTTCTCATTGTCACACCACAAACAGCTTACAATGGCTTGTTCCCTTTATCATCGATACTTTTTTGCATATCTTTCATTCATTGTTCCTTATCTCTCCACATCACCGTCTATATCTCTCGTTTCCCTGATCCCTGACCAGTCTGAAGAAGGGTCTCGACCCGAAACGTCGCCTATCTCCTTCGCTCCTTAGATGCTGTTGCACCCGCTGAGTTTCTCCAGCTTTTTGTGTACCCACAGGATTAGAAGTTGTTCAGCCAGAGCTGAACACACTTCTCGGCATCTGCATACAATGGTGTCTGCCTTGTCGCTTCTTGTGCGTGGTGGAGGGAAGATTGGTGGAAACAGGGCCGCGACGTCAATTGACCCCATTCCAACCAGTAACAGGCATTCTGGTAATTGCAAAATTCTTCTTACAAAGAATAGCATAAGTAAGTTTTTTTTTACAGTGCCTCAGAAAGTTAGCATGACACCTTTATAGATTAAAAGGATATTGTTTTTGTCCTAGACATGATAAACAATCTCTTACGTCGACGGAGATGAAATTTTATTTCGGTATTGTATCTCCGTCCCCACTGCAGCCTAACATGGTAGAGTGGCGCAGCCTTTCCTGGAGACTGACGGGCACTCCAATCCGCAGGAGTCTGTGGGACTTTAACAACATGGAGCTTGTGACCCCTTTGCCAGGGATCGAAGCTCCAACCACGGGGCTTGGGGTCTTTAACATCGTGAAGTCCACGGTCTCTGGTAAGAAGAGGCCGACTCGGGAGCTCCATGCCGCGGAGAGAGTTTCAACCACCCCGACGCGGGAGTTTCGATCACCCCGACGGGGGGCTTCGATCGTTGGCTGCGGGGGCTTTCATCGCCCTGACTGCGGATGGTTTGACTGCCCCGACCGTGGGAGAACAAGAGGAAGAACTTTATTGCCTTCCATCACAGTGAGGAATGTGGAATCCACTGTGGTGGATGTTTATGGTAACTTTTATGTGGTTGTGTGTCTTGTTGCTTTTCACTTAGAATGGCTCAAATCTCACTGTACCTTAATTGGTGCATGTGACAATAAACTGTCCTTGAAACCTTGACCCATTCCCCACAACACAAATCTCTAAGATTTCAATATTTTTGACTGGAGATTCAATGTAGAGTGATGATAGACACAAAACTGGAGTAACTCAGCGGGACAGACAGCATCTCTGGAGAGAAAGAATAGGTGACGTTTCAGGTCGAGACTCTTCTTCAATGCAGAGTGCTTCCACGGGGAAATTTTCTGAAAGGCCCAAAACAAAGTTGGAAAGCACATTCGCCAACTGTGTATTGGCACTGGTCACACCGTCGTGTCTAGACTGCCCCAAGAGATATGTTGGTCTATACAAGCACCAAACTGCCCAAGTAATCCATGAACATCTTATCTTCAGCAAGACTTCAGGATATCTTAGCTCAACCTAGTTAATATTTATTAATGTAACGTATTGTCACAGTGAAAACCTCCGTTTTGCGTAATATCCAAGCAAATCCTACCAAACATCGGTACAATCAATGCATACATGAGTACAGCGGAGAGTGCGAAAAAGAGAAAGGAAAAAGAGTGCAGAAAACAGTGTACTAAATCATGAGAGGAATAGATCGGGTGGATGCACAGAGTCGCTTGCCTGGAGTAGGGGAATTGAGGACCAGAGGACATAGGTTCAAGGTGAGGGGGAAAAGATTTAATATGAATCTGAGGGGTAACTTTTTCACACAAAGGGTGGTGGGTGTATGGAACAAGCTGCCAGAGGAGGTAGAGACTGGGACTATTCCATCGTTTAAGAAACAGACAGGAACATGGATAGGACAGGTTTGAAGGGATACAGATCAAGCGCAGGCAAGTGGGACTAGTGTAGGTGGGACATGTTGGCCGGTGTGGGCAAGTTGGGCCTAAGGGCCTGTTTCCACACTGTATCACTCTATCACTCTAGTGTTACAGCTGTAGACTCAGTGCAAATTAAATGGCCACAACAAGGTAGATTGGGAGATTGTAACTATATCCTTAGCTCAAGAGAGGTCTGTTCAAGAGACTGAGTATATTTGAAAAGTTAGTGGAGACCTCAGGCTGATGGCTCAAGAATAAACAGCACTGCCAGCCCAGATTATGAGCTCGAGCCTTTGTACTTGTTCTCTCCCTCGCACTTGATTTTATACTTGAATCGACAGGCTGTAGATTCAGAGCACTACCATTGAACCAGAAGTAACTTCCTCTCCTATAAATCAGACAGGATTTACTATGTATTGGCAAGTAGAGAGGTGACGGGAATGTGTTACAATTCTCCAGCACTGACGCATGCTTTGTGCTGCGAAACAACGACGGATCCATGAGTCAGACTTTGCCTCAGACTGTTTATAGCTGTGCTTGAAATGTGTACAATTGGCTGGTCCAGCTTAATGCGTACTCTAAAGGTCGCTGATCACAAGCTGTGTCACCCAGCCTGTTTCTGAATTCTATTTTTATCACCCCTCATGGCTCTATGTCCCAGAGGAGTATTCTTCTGCCATCCATTTGGAAGAGGTGTCGTTTTAATGCTGATGAGGAAAACTCGAGAAAGGTTTCTGAATGTAAAATACTAAAAATCACCAGAAAAACAGAGAATGGATACATCAGTAAAATATGAGAGACTCTTCCTTGCACAGATTTTTATTATACTTTACAACTTTATGCAGACAGCTTGAACTACAATAATACCTTACATTCTTGTGTTTGGTTTAGTTTAGAGAAACAGCGCAGACACTGGCCCTTGGGCCCGCTGAGTCCGCACCGACCTGCGTTCCCCGCCAATAACACTATCCTACACACACTAGGGACAATTTTTCATTCATACCAATCCAATTACCGGTAGTCTAAAAACCTGTTTGGAATGTGGGAGGAAACCGGAGCTTCCCAGAGAAAACCCATGCAGGTCTTGGGAAGGATCGTACAGACAGCACCCGTAGTCAGGATCGAACCCGGGTCTCTGGCGCTGTAGGACAGCAACTCTAACGCTGCGCAACCATGCTCTCACGTGGGCTTCACTATATTCTTGACCACCTGTGGCTCTTGTTACAGTATCGTCTGTTTGTGGCCCTCTCACCCACCTGTGGTCCATAGTAAAGACTACCATGCTTGGGGCATTCAGTACTGTTTGACCCAACTGCGGTGTGCAGTACGTTGTTAACCTGCTGTGGAACTCTCGCTAGGTCATCTCGCTGGGTGTCACTGTCAGAGCACGGAGCCGAGGTGTAACGTCTTGTCTGACCTCGCTGTGTAACTCGCTGAACACCGGCCAAGCTGTTATTCACATTAGGACACTTTACAGTTGGAGCCATTGATCACGTGAGAAGACCTAGGCAAATCCTTTATCTTTTCGGGAAAGGTCCTTCTTCACTGACCCTGAACTCTGCGATGCAAGGCTTATGAACCAAAAAACAAACTCGTGGAAAAAATCAGCAGGTCAAGCAGCATCTATTGAGGCAAATGGATGGTCGACGGTTCTGGTCACGACCCTGCATCAGGACTGAGAGAGTTGGGTGAAGATAGCCTCTACGGCAGGGGTGGGGAACCTGCGGCCTTAAGGCCACATGCGGCCTTCTAGGCCATTAAGTGCGGCCTTTTGAATGAATCCAAATTTTGTAGAAATCTTTATTGATATGTTTTTATCCTTCTTTTATTATTTTTATTTTAATCTTAAAATGAACGTATTTGAAACACCAAAGAGTAAAAGAAGATTCAACGAAATAATCCTCCCCGACTGACAGTCACAATTAAAACATTAGTATTAGGTCATTTTACTTCGGAGTCACGTGAATGACTACGTGAATAGAAGCCCGTACAGCCGTTGGTGCGTCATGACGTCAGACGCTGGTGCAGTCGGCCGGTTGGAGCAGCAGCGCTCCTCCGAGCGGTAAGTTTAAACGGAGGTAAGGTTTTAAAAAATTTTTTACCACAGGTCATTTTCTGCGACGGTTTGGAGTTCTTGTAGATATGTTGCAGAAAGTGAAGAAGGTGTCGGCGAGGCGCTCCGGGGGTAGAAAGGAAAAGTGGCAGGAGAGTGTTGAGGATGGAGGCCCGTCTGGTACACCTGGTCCGGTGCTGGCTACACAGCCAGTGGTTGCGGACCCACTGCCGGGGGGCAGTGGAGGCTTGCCAGTAGGGCGGAAGGCCACTGGCAAGTCTCTGTGGCCCGTAGATGAGTCGGGCCTGGAGGTTATACCCTCCATAGGAGAGTCCGTTTGCTCACGGCTCTCCCACGTCGAGATTCTATTACAAAAGAATGCTCGACAGGGACCAGCTCCGTGAGGAGGAGTGGTGCCCAAGCCAGGCTGATGGAGAGCTTGTGCTAGCAGCACCTGTTTCAGGGCTGCAGAACTATCCTGCCTGTGAGGAGGATGTTCTATCAGGGCAGTTTGCTGACACTGATTCTATGCTGGGGGAGAGCAGTAAAGGAGTTCGGTTGGAGGTAATTCCAAACATTGCTGGGAAGTTTGCTGAGCGTAGAGAGGCAGGAAAGGCGATTGATGTAGAATTGGCCGAAGCAATTCAGTATATGCTCTCCCACCAGTTACTGGAGCTAGCTATGGATGAAGTAGCAAAAAACTATAAAGCTCCTGTTAATTGTGATCTCCTGAAGGTACCGGTGGTTAATCACCAAATTTGGTCATAGATGGGTATGCCCAGGAGATGAAGTTTTAAAAAAGTGCTTAAACTGTTGTCAGCAGGTATTACAGCTGTGGTGAAAGTTATTGATACAAGCAATATGGTTGAAGCACACCAGGACGAACTGGGATTCCTTTGTAATGCATTTTGAAATTAATAATATCGGGAGGGCCGCTATTAGGCCAGTGCTAATCCGAATTTGGCGAGTTTGTGCAAACCGACCAGTGTACCACCACGAAATCTGTTGTTTGGTGGTAACCTTGCAAAAAGGGTCAAAGACTGTCATGAGGTTGTTAAAACCGTGGCCCTCATTAAGCCAGCTGGCAAGCAAGGCAAAAAGGGTTCTCTACAAGAAGTCGAGGACAACAAGGTCCGCAAGGAAAGATGCAGGTAAGGAATATAACATTGACAGACGATGAATAAACTGATGTTCCTGTTCAAATTGGGGAAGGTTAAAATTGTTTCTCAAACAATGGCAGCAGTTGACATCAGATTTGTTCATACTTGGTAGTATTGAAGGGGTGAAAAATTGAATTTTACTCTAAGGACAGTCTACCTAATCAACATTTTCCTAGTCGTAAACTTATTTTTCAGATGAGGAAAATGTGCTTATTCAAGCAGAGATTCAGTCGTTACATAAGAAAGGGGTAATTGAGCCTTCTGTCTATCAAAGTCAACAATTTCTGTCAAGTATATTTCCCAGATCTAAAAAGACTGGGGGATGTAGAATTATTCTGGATTTATCGAGTTTGAACAAATTTGTTTGTTATAGGCATTTCAAAATGGAGACCTTTACCACGGGCAAACATCTAGTGTCCAAAGGGTATTATATGGCAACCATTGATTTAAAGGATACGTATTACTCAGTGTCTATTCATGGTGATGATAGAAGATATTTGAAATTTATTTGGATGACTGAGCTGTGGCAATTCAGGGCATTGCCAAATGGATTAACTTCAGCTCCTAGATTATTTACTAAATTGGTAAAACCTGTGTTACTTAGAGCTCAGGGGCATGTGGTAATGGCCTATTTAGATGATATTCTGATTGTTGGAAAGACTCATGCTGAAACTCAATCATCAGTTTCAGTTGTTAAAATCACTTTTGAACAAATGGGATTTGTTATTCACCCAGATAAATCTAAATTATCACCAGTCCAAATTATTGATTATCTGGGATTTACCATTAATTCCAATCACATGTTGGTAACTTTGCCCAGGGATAAATTGAATCAGTTAATTGAGGACTGTGTTAATCTCGTTGGAGAACAACGGCCTTCGATTAGACAAGTAGCCAGTTTAATTGGGAAGTTTGTTGCAGCATTTCCAGCTATGCAGTATGGTCCTCTGCATTATCAACAATTACAACGATCAAAGGAACAGGCACTGAAAATACAAAGGGGCCATTTTGATAGGCCTATGCAGTTGTCAGCTGGGGCGATTGCTGACATACAATGGTGGATAGTACATGTTTCAAAAAGTTTAGGAAGGTTTTGGTGGAACCACCGTCACTGATATTACAGACTGATGTAAGTGCACTGGGTTGGGGTGCAACAGATATGTCTTCTAGTTGTGGAGGCAGATGGAATGTGGATGAGACATCGCTTCTTCAATTAAGAGGGATTAATTATTTAGAGTTGTTGGGCACCTGGTATGGGCTCAAAGCTTATTGTTCTACAAGGAGGGATCTGCATGTGCAGGTCAGATTGACAACACCACAGCAGTGGCATATGTAAACCACATGGGTGGAGTTAAGTCACAGTCTTGTGATAGACTGGCTAACCAGATTTGGAGCTGGTGTATTGACCAAAATATCTGGCTTTCAGCACTTTATTTGCCAGGACGGTTCAACACGGTAGCTGACACTAGGTCATGTCAGTTTAATGACAACATTGAATGGATGTTAAATCAGGATGTATTTAACCAAATGATTGTTCAGTATGGATTGCCAGATATTGACTTGTTTGCATCTCGATTAAATCATCAGTTACCTAGATATGTTTCATGGGAACCAGATCCTGAGGCAGTAGCAGTGGATGCGTTTTCGCTGCATTGGGGAGGAATGTTTGTGTATGTATTTCCTCCATTCTGTCTCATCAGCAGATGTTTGCAAAAGATCAAGGAGGACTCCGCTTCAGGGGTATTGGTAGTGCCAGATTGGCCTACACAAGCATGGTTTCCCGTTGTATTACAAATGGCTAGGGAGCCTTACATGCTTATTCCCAAGAATAAAAATCTACTGGTAAATCCAGCCACTGGGGATCAACATCCTTTATATGATCGTATTGATCTGTTAATTTGCAGATTTTAAGGAGGCCATACCTGGGGAGAGGACTGTCTCATCGGACTGTGGATGTTCTCACGTTGGCCTGCAGGGATAGTACACAGCAGCAATATATCACCTATATAAGGAAGTGGGAGCAATTCTGCCTACAGCAGAATATTGTATATCACACTGCAGGGATCACGGACGTATTGGAGTTTTGTCAACTCTTTATTTCGACCAAAAATTAAGTTACAGTGCGATTAATTCAGCCAGAAGTGCTCTGTCTTCTTATTTACCTATGAATGCAAAATTGCATACAGTAGGGACACATCCGTTAGTTTCACGATTCATGAAGGGAGTTTTTCAATTCTAATCCTCCTAAACCACGGTATTTGGAATGTGAGTGAGGTTCTTATGGTTCTTCGCCAGTGGGCTCCGGTTACAAGCCTATCTATAGCCAAATTAACTATGAAGGTGGTCATGCTTATGGCGTTGGTTTCAGCTCAACGTGTACAAACGTTGCAAAAGCTACGGCTAGATAGAATGCATGTGTCGGCAGATGCCATTATATTTTATGTCTATGATTTGCTTAAACATAATAGAAGAGGCATGACAGGATGTAAGATTGTGTTTTCAGCATACCCCGCAGATGATCGTTTGTGTGTAGTCTCACATTTATCTTGTTACATTGAGATTACTAAACCTCTGAGAGGAACAGAGTTGGCTTTGTTTATTAGTCACAAAAAAACACACAGTAAGGTGTCGGTGCAAACGATTTCAAGGTGGCTAAAGCAGGTCCTGGCAAGTGCAGGAATTGATACTGATAAATTCAAATCTCATTCCACCAGGGCGGCATCAACTTCCGCGGCAAGGGCGATGGACTTGCCAATAGACCATATCCTCGCGGCCGCAGGATGGTCCAGTGAGCTAACTTTTCAGAGGTTTTATCACAAGCCGATTTCAAGGCTCGGGGTGTTTGCTGATTCTGGTTTCAGTACTGTTATAGTTTCCCCTGAGTTAGAGGGGTTTCTTATGATTTTGTTTGTAAATAAACTGTTATTCGTTTAACAAATGTTATTATTGATGCATGATTGATTGCTAACGACTTTGAGTCAATTCAGGCAGTGTGAACGTCGGATTTGGGCCTGCGGCGTGAATTCACTGTGCTTTGAAGTCTTCACGTAGTCACTCACGTGACTCCGAAGTAAAATAGTAAGATTAAATGAGCTTACCAGTTTGCAGTTTGATCTTTATTTTATGAGGAGTCGAGTTGAGGGACTACGTGCCCTCCGCTCCCACCCTCATAGATCTCATCTGGTAGTTCTAGTTTTATCATCTTACCATTATACTTCAGTCATTGTTAGCTGTGAATTCATTCCGCTGCTTTGAAGATTGACGCACCAACGGCTGTACGGGCTTCTATTCACGTAGTCCCTCAACTCGACGACTCATAAAATAAAGATCAAACTTCAAACTGGTAAGTTCTCGTTTAATCTTACTATTAAAAAATGGTAAAACTCCAGGACAGGATGGTATTGGTTTGGAATTTTATAAAACATTCTATGATCTGATAGCACCACGTTTGAAGACATTTTATGAATATATTCATGCACAACAGAAATTACCAGAAACATTAAATGAATCTATTATAAAGCTTATACCTAAATTAGATAAAGATCTGGATGATCCAGAATCATATAGAGCCATAGCTCTTTTAAATACTGATCAAAAAATATTAACCAAAATACTAGCACAAAGACTAAATACAGTGATTAATAAAGTAATTCATTCAGATCAAACAGGATTTATACCAAAACGATGCTCCACATATAACCTGAGATGATTATTCAATATTATATACTCGAAAAGAAATATTAATAAAGATCTAGCAATTATTTCATTAGACGCAGAGAAAGCTTTTGATCAGGTTGAATGGTCTTATTTATTTTCGGTTATGGAAACTTTTCAGTTGGGAGAGAAGTTTATAACATGGGTTAAACTACTATATACTAATCCAACAGCTAGAATATTAATAAATCAAATGTTAGCAACTAAATTTAATTTATCCAGAGGCTGTAGACAAGGTTGTCCTCTATCCCCACTACTGTTCGCACTGGCAATTGAACCATTATCACAATCCGTGAGATTACATCCTGAAATATACGGGTATGAAACCAAAGAAACTGAAAATAAAATCTCTTTATACGCAGATATTATTACTTTTTATATTATACGCTTTATATTACAAAGCCTGAAACTAGTATCCCTAACTTATTAGATTTAATAACTCTATTTGGCTTGTTTTCAGGATATAGAATTCATTGGAATAAAAGTGAACATATGCCAATAATAGGAAATAACCCACATATACTACAACAATTTCCTTTTAAGATAGCAAATGAAAAAATCAAATATCTTGGAATTTATGTAACAAAAAGATATGATTCTTTATTTAAATTTAATTTCCCACCCCTACTGAATAAACTACTTAAGAATATCCTATATTGGAAAACATTACCTATTTCAATGCTAGGTATACCTATTTAATGCGATAAAAATGATTTTCTTCCGCAATTATTATACCTGTTTCAACTGATCCCGATATATATCTTCCTAATTTTTTTTTTAAGAAAGTGGACTCTAGAGTTACCAATTTTATTTGGGATTATAAGAGACATAGGATAAATAAAAAACATCTATGTAAATCAAAAATAAATGGAGGTTTTGCACTGCCTAATTTTATGTTTTACTACTGGGCAGTTAATATTAAAAATATGAATTTTTGGTTGGAAGAATTAGATAAACAGCCAAACTGGTTAAAAATGGAAAAGGAAGATTGTTCACCTTTTGAAATTAGCTCGATTTTATTTGCCAATACTAAAATACATTAAAAAATTATAGAGGAAATCCAATAATAGAAAGTGGCATACGTATCTGGAAACAATTAAAGAAAACATTAAAATTGGAAAGTATACCACTGGCTCTTCCCATTGTAAACAGCATTACTTTTAAACCCTCAATGATGGATAAAGGTTTTTTACAATGGAAGAACTATGGAATTAATAAGATGGGTGATCTCTACAGGGAAAGTCTCTTTCTTTCATTTCAGGAATTACAACAAAATTACGGATTACACTCAAAAGAGTACTTTAGATATTTACAAACTAGAGACTATGTTAAATCAAACACACAGGATTTTAGAAATAGAAAGACAGAAGTTTTAGATGAATGTCTAAATAAATATCCGAACACAGAAAAATTAATATCATATATTAATAATATTTTATTGGAAAATGATGTACCAATGTCGGAAATATATATGCAAGTATGTGAAAATGAATTAGGACAAACAATTAGTCTAGAAGTATGGAATGAAAGTTTACAACATATACACCATTGCTCATTAAATGCCAAACACTCTTTGATACAATTTAAAGTTTTACATAGATTACACTTTTCAAAATCCAAATTAAACAGAATTTTTTCAAATGTTTCTGCTATATGTGATAAATGTCAGCATTTAGAAGCTAATCTAACGCATTCATTCACAAAATGTATAAAAATTACTAACTTTTGGATAGAAATTTTTAAGATAATCTCAAATGTAGTTAATACAAATCTGACTCCAGACTCAAAATTAATCATATTAGGAATATTAGGAACGGATCAACTACTAACAACACAGCAAATAATTTTTATCGATTATAGTTTAATAATTGGTAAAAAATTAATATTAAGATTTTGGAAAGGTCCTACATCCCCCACAATCAAAATGTGGATTACAGAAATGTCGGAGCCACTTCATCTGGAAAGATTAAGACTTGTCCTTTTGGACAAGCTTGATCAGTTCAGAGGAATATGGTCTCCATTTATTCAATATTTAAAGGGTCAAGGTGGTCCGGTTCAAGGGCCTGACTGAAACCTGAATGAAGGAATAGATGAAGAACTATATATAATAGACCACTGATATATCTCCAATGAAGAATAGCCTGCTTAATACTCCACTCATATTATTGATTTTCTACTTTTATTTTATTTCTCTTTATTATTTCTCTTTACTATCTTCTTTCTGTTATAAAATAATAAAAAGTATAGAAGTATAAATAAGAATGATTGTAAACTTTAAAAATATTAAGAATTTATGTGACGAATAATATGTCTCTTTCTTTTTATTTTATGTTATTCCTTCTTAATATGTATTTACTTCTAATAAAAATATTTTACAAAAAAATAAAACATTAGTAAGTCATGAGGGCTATTTTAACACCTGTTATGCTCATGATTTAGTTCTAATGCAACTCTAGAATGGTTGTTAACTTTGACATGCACGGAAAATGCTTTCTTGCTTTTCAACCACTTATTGCTGCGATTCTACATTGACCTACCTAACCCAAATCAAGACGCCCTTAAGGTCACAAATGACAGATACCCAACTGTGTACCTCCATGTTGCAACCAAATATTCAAATGCTTTCCCACAAAAAGCAATCACCAAAAAGTCTCAAAAGGTTAATTCACTTTAGAATTAACAATTTTTTTTTCATTTTTTGAAGTTGGTACATAGTAGTTAGATTTTTACAAAATAATGTACATTTTGAAGTATATCTAAATGAAGTTTCTTGGATGTGGCCTTATTAGATTACAGCTAACTTAATGCGGCATTCAAACATGAAAAGGTTCCCCACTCCTGCTCGACAGCATAGCTCTCTATATTAAAGTCCATCAGGCTCAGCTGAAATAAGGATTGTACTTTTTCCAATGAGTGGCTGCTTTGCTCTTCAAAGACTTCAGAAATGTAGATTGAAATGGTTGCAGGTTGCAACGTATGAACCATGAAAGTTGTCAATGCCGTGCCCGACCCGTGTCAAAGGGCGAGAGGAGACTGACCCAGGCCGGTCCAACCTTCCAAGTGTGTGACTGATATAATTCCCATTTGAGTCCCAGAATGGGAAAGAACCCACAGAATCAACCAGTCCCAGGATATACAACCCCTGTGTGCCCCCACAGTCGTGAGGTGTGAATGGGCAAGGTCTGACCCACTGTACCCATTCCCAGGGTGGGGTGGGAGGGGAGCATCCTGGGATGAATGGATAGTGTCTAACACTGGTAGAGGGGAGGTGGGAAGGAGCGGTGAGGCTGGGGCTGGTGGGGACAGGTGGTACCAGGTAATGGTTGGTGGGGGGGGGGGGGGGGGGAGAGAGAGATAGGTTGATGGAGCCAGGAGGTGGACTAGGAGGGATAATTTAAAGACAGAAGCTGGTGGGGTGGATAAAGAAAATACATTTTTCAGACAAATGGAGCCAGGCGGTGGGGGCAGAGTAAGGTAGGGGGCAGAGTCTGGAAGGTCATGTGGAAACATATAAAGGAGGGATGGTGGGCAGATGTAAAGAGTTATGAATCTGGAAAAGTTGGGACGGGAATAATAAAGGTGCACAGAAGCATTGAGAACTCAGGTGAACTCGGGGCGAGTGATAAAGGAATATAATGGTTGTGTGTTACCTACCCCATAAAACTCACTGTCAATACCATTGGACTGTAGGCTACCCAAGTGGAATCTGAGGTGCTGTGCTTCCAGCTCTTACAATATGTGCCTTCCTCTGCAACTGGATCATTGCTAAAAAAGGTGATCAAGTGCTTGTCGAGCCGAAGGATAAAAGATTATCACTTTAAGGCTGGATGTGGGCTCATGGAGGTTGCGTGGCAAATTCAAAACAACAGGTCAGTCATGATGTTTACAGATTACAGGCAGCGACAAGGTTGTAATGTCCTCTGGAACCATGCTCACGGCAAGAGAAGTTAGACACAAAATGCTGGAGTAACTCAGCGGGTTAGGCAGCATCTCCGGAGAAAAGGAATAGTCCTTGTTTCGGGTCGAGACCCTTCTTCAGACCTTCTCAACCTGAAAGGACACTTATTCCTTTTCTCCAGAGAGGTTCCTTGGCCCATTGAGCTAATCCAGCATTTCATGTCTATCTTCGGTGTAAACCAGCATCTGCAGTTCCTCATGGCAAGAGAAATGGGGACCTGCTCACAACATACAGTCATTTGCTCCTTCATCTTGTCCTGCCATTCAAATAAATGATGGCTATTCTGCAGCTCCACTGCCTCTGCTCCACATCCAGAAACAGTCTCGCCCAACAAAAGTCGACCATTTACTGTCATCCAGCTGAGAATCTCATCCTTCCACTGCCCTTTGCAGATTTTCACAATATAGCAACCAATAGACAATAGACAATAGGTGCAGGAGTAGGCCATTCGGCCCATCGAGCCAGCACCGCCATTCAATGTGATCATGGCTGATCATCCCCAATCAGTACCCCGTTCCTGCCTTCTCCCCATATCCCCTGACTCCGCTATTTTTAAGAGCCCTATCTAGCTCTCTCTTGAAAGCATCCAGAGAACCTGCCTCCACCGCCCTCCGAGGCAGAGAATTCCACAGACTCACCACTCTCTGTGTGAAAAAGTGTTTCCTCGCCTCCGTTCTAAATGGCTTACTCCTTATTCTTAAACTGTGGCCCCTGGTTCTGGACTCCCCCAACATCGGGAACATGTTTCCTGCCTCTAGCGTGTCCAAATCCTTAATAATCTTATATGTTTCAATGAGATTCCCTCTCATCCTTCTAAACTCCAGAGTGTACAAGCCCAGCCGCTCCATTCTCTCAGCATATGACAGGCCCGCCATCCCGGGAATTAACCTTGTAAACCTATGCTGCACTCCCTCAATAGCAAGAATGTCCTTCCTCAAATTAGGGGACCAAAACTGCACACAGTACTCCAGGTGTAACCAAGCAGCAACCAAGCTTCAAGTGG
Source organism: Okamejei kenojei (assembly GCA_035221665.1). Taxonomy (NCBI): domain Eukaryota; kingdom Metazoa; phylum Chordata; class Chondrichthyes; order Rajiformes; family Rajidae; genus Okamejei; species Okamejei kenojei. The sequence continues at coordinate 38,219,459 of CM069153.1, forward strand.
AAAATCACATCCCCTCAAGTGGAAAATCACATCACCACACCCGATGTATAAGGGTGGAGAAATAACAAAGGTGACTGAGCGATAGTTCCAGATCTACCAATGTGGTGACCTGTTAACAGGTTAACAGTGCCTGAAATGGTCTCGCACATCAATCAGTTCATGGGTCAGTTGGGGATGACATTTCAGAGGGACTGTTGGGCCAACGGTGGTACTGTGCCAAGGACTGGCTAAACTAACCCCAGTACTCCAGCTGCAGCCTAAACAGAGATTTATAAAAAATGTGCAGGAAAGAACTGCAGATGCTGGTTTACATTGAAGATGGACACAAAATGCTGGAGCAACTCAGCGGGGCAGGCAGCATCTCTCAAGAGAAGGAATGGGCGACGTTTCTGAAGAGTCTGAAAAAATTGTCTAAGCCCGAAACGTCACCCTCCAGAGATGCTGCCTGTCCCGTTGAGCTTCTTGTGTCTATCGAAGATTTATAACATTGTACCATAACTCCCTGACTAAGGAGGACAAATATCCCAACTGCATTGGAGCAACCTTCCCGCGGGATAGCTTTGGGAGTCCAGACAGCGTCTAAAGTACAAGCGGATGGCAGGCACCGTTTGTTCAAGTTCTTCGTGCCCTCTGTGTTGTTTATCACTCACTTTTGTGTGTCTGGTAAGTTTGTTTTCTGGCCTTTTCTGGAGTTTTGTTGGTGGGGGCAGGGCGAGGGGTTGAGGGTCCTCCTCTCTGTGAGTGGTGGTGGGGGGGTGGAGGCGTGAATTGGCGTCAGTCTACATTCTCGCTGCTTTAAACAATCCCCCCGGCAACTGCCCCCAGCGCTCAGAGTCTCCGGAGACACCTCGCTGGGTCCATGAGCTGGCGGCGGCCACGGGAGATGCGGGGAAGCGATACCGGGGAAGTTGACGGTAGTGTCTGGAGCTGGAGATTATCCTCCTCCAGCACCCCCCCTCCCCCGTAAACGCCGAACCCCCGGGTAACAAACACAGTGTTGCAGTTTCTGGGAGATTTAGTTTGGCAGAGGAGAGGGTCGGGCCATTGCCTCTGCCCCTCCGCCGCTCGCCTGCCCCAGATTCAACGGGGGAGTTTTGCTTCAACTGATGTGTGGTCGTGTTGGACTCGTGGCCATGGTTCGGTGGCTGGTGTTGCTCTCCATCCTGGCTGGGGCCACTCCCGGTAGGTGAAGCTTTCTCTCCAGGGCTGTCTTCCAAGAGTCCACACTCAAGATGGTTCTGGATGGCGCTGGCTGTAGTGTTTAAAAATGAGTTGGAAAAGATCGACGGCTACAGAGTGGGGTGGATTTTCCAAAACTTCTTCATATCCCCCACAACTCCAGCAAAAGATCTGTGGGGGGTGGGGGGGGGGGGGGGGGGGGGGTCTGTACAGTGGTATAAATTGTCTAAAGTTTTAAATAGAATATTGATCCAAATGCAGTCACAGGATGGAACCAATGACATTATCAATCAAAGCTTAAACGTGTTAAATAATGGACAGAGCATTGAGATGAAATTTCAAGATAAATTAATGTGCACAGTAATTGCAAAGTTTAATATCTGGGAGTAAATTGTGAAAGGTCTACTGTTCCAAGGAGAAGCGATGTCCCTCTGTCTCTCGCCTGAATCTCAGATTCAGCGTGGGAGTTTTGTTTCATCTGATGCGTGGTTGTGAGCACCGTTGTTTCCACCTCTACCCTCCCTCACCCACCACCCCCCATACCTGTGAACACGGTTCTCTCAGGTAATGGTAAGATATGCAGTTGGCAAACAGAAGTAAAAGGGGAAACTGAAACAAGACTCAAAGAGCCTTTCACCAAGCACATACATTCTTAGATTGGTAAGGGGAGTGCATTGTAACCAAGGACTCTGCAGATAAGTAAAAAGTGCATTTTGCAATATTAAAAAAAAAAAAAATCAGATCAGATTTTACAATAATTAATGTTTGTGGGAAAATAAATAAAGATTAAAGTCAGGATAAAGCAGATCACGAACCTGTTAAATTCCAGTGATATATCACACACTCAGAGAACTGTAGAGAAGTACAGCACAGAAAGTAATAGTTTGGCCCTCCATCCCAGCCCCGAACAGTTTGGACGAGCTGTTTACTTTCCCATTGTTTTGAAAATCTTTTTCCTTCACAAATGTTTTCAATATTCCTTTCATGGTTATAATTCAAATTTGATCCACCAATCTGTCAGGCAATAAATTCCTGAATTTTACCCGCTGTGAAAAAGAACATATCCTTCACTTACCAAATGAGGCCATTCAGCTCATCTGATACCTGGCAGCCCCAAACGGAACAATCCCACCGACCTATTGCCCCCCGCATCTTATTACATTGCACTCCAGCAACATATTCTCTTATTTGCCCTTCAGCTCCCATGTCAGATTTTTGCTACTTCCCTGCATAAGGTGTAATTCAAACTCTGGCCAGTGAACTTCCACCATATCATTGGGCAAAAACTGGAGTACCCACAGAAAACTCAAACAGCCCTGGGAGAACGTCCACGCAGACAGTGGGCAAAGTCTGGATTGAATCCATTCCACTGAGGCAGCAGCATTAACTATTGCATCTTTGTGCCAGCCTTCGTCTGCACTTTCAGTTCTTCTGCCCTTTCCCTCCAGCCTTTGTCTTCACCTTCATCCGCACCCACCACCCCTAACCTGGCTCCATTTGCCTTTTGTTCTCCTAGTCTGCTTCCCCCTGCTCTGTCTCCCAACTTTACAACCCCACCCTCACCTGGCTCCGTTTGTCCGTCATTCATCACCTCCTCCCTTGGTCCAACTGTCACCTGTTGGCCTCTGCTTCATCCCTCCTCTTTATACCAGCTCTCTATTTTCAATCTCGACCCAAAATGTTAACCATCCATTTCCTCCCCACAGATGCTGCTCAATTCTCTGCGTTCCTCTAGCAATTTGCTTGTAACCCATAGTTTATATCTTATTTTTATGTTATTAAGAACATTTTTCTTTTATTTTATTTTATCAACTCCTATTGTAATTTAACCACCTCAGTTAAATCTTCCGTGCACTGTGAATAACCTTGTTATAGAGTCACTGAGTCATTGAGCTATACAGCATGGAATCAGGTTCTTTAGCCCAACGTGTCCTTGCCAATCAAGTTAGCATTCTGGGCTCACCCCATTTGCTTACATTTGGCCCTTATTCTCCTAAACCCTTCCTATCCAAATATATGTCCAAATATCATTGGAAAGTCATAATTGCATTCACTTTTGTATTTAGGTCAGACAACTCATTCCAGATACAGACCTCTCTCTAAGTGAAAACATTGCCCCTAAGATCCTGCTTAATTCTCTCCCCTCTCATCTTAGGGCTATGCCCTTTAGTTTTAGTCCTGGGAAAAAGGCTGCGAAATGTTCACTATATCCACTATAGCCCGTCGTGCGTTTGTTTACTTCAATAAGGTCACTCCTCAGCCCTCTACACTGCAAAGAAAAAAGTCCCAGCCTATCCATTGTCTTCCTATAACTCGAACCCCACAAGTCCTGGTAAAATCCTGGTGAATCTCTTCTGCATCCTTTCCAATTTAAAGATGTCCTTCCGAGCTTCACCAGTGTCTCATTGCGGTTGAAATTTCCCTGCAATGTGCTGCTTAGAATTTAAGGGAATCAATGGGTTTGGGGTAAGTGCAGGAAAGTGACACTGAAATATTAAAAAAAAACATTGTGGCAATATTATTGAATGACAGAACAGGCATGTTCGCCCCTCACTCACGTGGCTCCATCTATCCGTTATCCTTCACCCTCCCTCGGTCTACCTGTCTCCTGTCTCCTGTCTCACCCCTCCACCGCTCCCCTTCCCTCTGCCACCTCAATGCTAACTGAGGAACACCATGCTTATTATAAATGTGCAGCGCAACCCTTAATTTTAACTGTGATCCTCCCTACCCCATTAATAAAGCCAACTACCCTGTGTAATTTTAAACACTTCAACTTGCTCAGCTAACTTCTAAGAATTGCTACAGGCTTCATTCTCCATGCAACATTCTAAACTTGAGCAATTTAGCTTATTTAATGAATAAAGATTTGAAAATGAAAATATTGCTGGGCTTCAGGGCAAGGCAAAAATCAAATCACATTTTCTGAGAGTTGACACAGACATGTTCGGCCAAATACCCCCCTGCTGGTGCTGCAAGGTTCTCATAAATTATGAGTCCATTTAATTAAAACGACTTTTTCTTCAAGTCACAAGTGCTACTTTGGGCTACTTTTCCAGCTTGGAACTTTTTTTATTGTCATCAGAGTTGAATGTAGCCCTGCATTCGTTGCTGTGGTGATGAGCAGATCCTGAATAGAGCGAATGTTTTTAGCATTTCTCCCAGGTGAGGAATGGAGTGCGAGCGAGCAGAGGATCAGCTGTTGCCAAGCAAACCGAATGCAACTACAGGGGAAGAATGCATTCAATCGCAGCCTGACATTTACTTCAATGTCTGCAATTTCTCTGATGTCGCAGGACTATACAAGAGGAGTCCAGGGATCATTGACATTCAATAAATTTGCCTTACTAGGCTGCTGTAAATCTATCATAAAATGAATAGGAAAGAACAGCAGATGCTGGTTTAAAACCGAAGATAGACACAAAAAGCTGGAATAACTCAGTGGGTTAGGCAGCATCGCTGGAGAAAATAGGTTACATTTTGGGTCGAGACCCTTCTTCAGAAGCGATGCGACCTGACCCACTGAGTTAATCCAGCTTTTTGTGTCTATTCTCATTGAATGTAGTTTAGTTTGCTTTAGAAATACAGCGCAGAAACAGGCCCTTCGGCCCACCAAGTCCACACTGACCAGCAGTGATGTGGGACGGATAAAGAACATTAAAATACATTCAAGGCTGAGGTCGATGAGCTTTTGGACTCTGTCATCTTTGCTTTCTTTCTCTTCCAGATGACATCAGTGGTTGTCCTAAGCATGGAGAAATTCATCCAGGAAATGGCCACTGCTATTGGATAAGTCAAGGGAAGGAGTCATGGCATAATGCTCGCCATACTTGCCAGGGCACACCTGGTGCTGACCTGGCTGTTGTCAACAATGAGGATCTACAGCATTTCATCCAGCGCGACTTTTCAAAGTGAGTATTGCAGTCTACACTTTCTGTTAATGCTATAGTTTCCTTCCATCCCCTATTCTCATAACCCTGTGCTGTGTGTTCTCTTTGCTGAGGACTAGGTATCATCTCGGTTCCAGGTGGCTCATTTGGAGCTTCTAACAGATAAAGACACATTTTATATCTGTTCAAAACAACAATTATTGACTCGCTCTGGGGTCTGAACAAAGTGGTGCCATTTTCGTGAGTTGCTACAGTTCTGTTGGGAATAGCAGGATGTTGAATGAGCACCATTGAAGGAAATGAGACACATTTTTGCTCCAATCTGATATGTGACTTGCATCGAAATTTCAGGAGTGATATTCCAATTACATTTTCTATTCCTTGGAATGGAGGACATATGAAAACATATGATGAACTGAGGTACCTTGATGATATGCAGCCTTTTAACCTTTTGGTTATACACATTGCAATTACTTTAGACTTTAGAGAAACAGCATGGCACACCAAGTCAGCGCCGACCAGTGATCACCCCATACTATAGCGCTATCCTACATACCAGGGTCAATTTACACTTTACAGAAGCCAATTAACCTACAAACCTGTACGTGTTTGGAATGTGGGAGGAAACCAAAGCACCCAAACAAAACCCATGCGGTCACAGGGAGAACGTACAAACTCCGTACAGACAGCACCCATAGTCATGATTGAACCCGGGTCTCTGGTGCTGTAAGTTGCAACTTACCAGCAGCTGAAGTTATGCAGGAGTTACCATGAAATGGCCGACCGTACGTGTGATGCTGCGGAGTTAATAACTGTTCCCACCCTGAGCTAGCATTCGAACCTGCACACAAAAAAAATGTATTTACTTGAAATTCTCATTTTTACATCTGTGATGTTTTATCCTCCATGTGACTTTGTGAATGTAAGCTAGGGATGAAGTTGCATTAACCTGAATTGGACATCACCATTTTGTCACTAATAGATTGAGAGACTTTCAATCTATTTGTGATTGAATAGAGATCCCAGTCTCTTTGGAGTTAGACAACATGAAAAGCAGGCACTTTAGCCACTTGAGTCTGAAGAAGGGTCTCGACCCGAAACGTCGCCTATCTCCTTCGCCTCTTAGATGCTGCTGCACCCGCTGAGTTTCTCCAGCTTTTTGTGTAACCCACTTTAGCCAATCTGTGCTAATCCCATTTGCCTGTGTTTGACAGATACCCTCTTAAACTTCCCTATCCATGTCCTTAAAACATTGTAATTGTACTTATCTCTACCACTTCCTCCAGCAACTTGTATCATCTGAACACCACCCTCAATGTAAACAAGTTGCCCCTGGGATCCTCTTTAAATCCTTCCCCTTTCACCAGTCATGAACCAATGCCTATTGGCTTTGCACCCCTACACTGAGGAAAGGACTGTGACCATCTACCCTATTTATGCCCCCCATCATTTTATAAATGTTTATTAAGTCACCACTCCAGGAGAAACAGCCTATTTATTCCAGGAGAAACAGCCTATTTAATCCCTCCAAGTAACATTCATGTGAATCGTTTCTGCACCATCTGCCTCAACATTCTTGCCTCAACAATATTCTCAGTGGAATTTTGCAGCTTGGTCGTAGGGAAGGAAGCAGCCATCAGCGCTAAAGTTATGTTCGGTACATTTATCCTCTCTTTCCCTGGAGTTTTTTGCATTGTATCTGTTTGCATAGATATGATTAATTGTGAATTTCCACATGAAATAGAGGATGGCTCGGATGACAGCTGTGGCACGAGCCCAGTGTGGACCACATCTGCTCCTGCTTTCCAAGTGTAGAGAGGATGCGGTATTCTCTGCTGAATGTGTAACACAGGACTGTGCTCTCTATGCTATCCCCATGTCTGACAGTTGCTGTTCTTCTGGGATTGTAACTGTCCATACAGTCTCTAGCTCCAGGACATGTACTGAGGAACGCCCTGAAGCTGATGCAACTCCCACTAGCCCTTGCTACACCTAGCCCCAACCAAAAGCCTTGTTATTTCACATGCTTTCTTCTTTGATTTTTATTAAATCAGATATTATGACCTGTAACCACTAAATGCATCCCAGTCTCTGGAAACGGTCGAAAATGAACCAAAGCAGAGCTTAAAATTCTCAACTTCTCAAATTCCATCGCCATCTCATTTTTGCGATCTCCTTCAGCTTTACAACACCCCAGGTGGCATCGGTTATAGCTGCCTCGCCAACAGTCTGTCTGTCCTTTCTTCTGTTTTGTTATTTTAAGTACGTTAAAGAGTGTGTTTTAGTGTTCTCTGGTTTGTTTTATGTGGGGGGGATCGGGGGAAACTTTTTTCAATCTCTTACCTTGCCGGAGATGCTATTTTTTTCTGCATCGTACCTCCGGTCATTCTGCGGCCTAACATCATGGACTGGCGGCCTTGCTCGAGACTGACTTTGATCCCCATCGCGGGGCTGTGGACTTACCATCGTAGCCTGCAATCCCTTGCCTGGGGTCGACACGCCGATTTCAACATTGAAGAGCTCGCAGTCTCGGGAAGCTCCAAGCCGCAGGAGGTTCGACCAGTCCCGACTCGGGAGTCCGATTGCCCGGCGCGGGGACCTGAGATTCCCCCCCCCCCCCCCCGATGCGGGAGTTTGATCGCCCCGACGCAGAGGGCTCGACTGCTGGTTGCGGGAGCCAAACTCGCCCCGACAACGGAAGGTTCGAGTGCCCCGACCGCGGGAGAACAAAGAAAGGAAGAAGATTGAACTTTTTTGCCTTCCACCACAGTGAGGAATGTGGGGGAGTCGCTGTGGTGAATGTTCATGTTAAAACATTATTTGGGAGTCTTTTTGCCCTTTATTGGTATAACTGTATGGCAATCTGAATTTCACTGTACCTTAATTGGTACAGCTGACAATAAACAAACCTTGTAAACATATGGTCCACAGTTCCGGAGTTGTGGCTTCTTGTTATCATTCCATCACTGGAGGCCCAGCTTTCTTCTGCCAAGTCTAGAATTCCTTTCAACCTCATGACCTCCCTTCCCATTTCAAGAATGCCCCTGAAAATATCGCTCTCTGATTTGTGGTTCGGCTTATACTTTTGCACCTTATTGCTCCCGTGAAATGTCTTGGTGTATTTTGCGACTTTGAGGGTATTTGTTGTTCTGCAAATCATAGCAATCATCAGCATCATCACGGTGCCACTCACCACTGTTACTGCTGTGCTGCTCAGTACACCTCACACGCACTTTGATTTATTTGCCACAAAGGGTTAGCACGGCCTGGATAGGGCTGAGCCGGAGCAGAGTTCCTGGGAGGCACCACTGGGTGGACGGCAGTCAGATAGATTCATACCAGAACTGGGCATCCTCCAAGGCACTGAGCGGGGACTGCGTTCGGCTGGAATTGAACAATAAAGGCCTTTGGAAGGGATCACCCTGCAACAGTGAGAATCACTTCATTTGTGAAAACAACCCAAGCTGTGAGTATTCAGATCAGACTTTGGCAAGGTCCCACATGGTAGGCTAGTCTGGAAGGTTAGATCACATAGCATCGTAGGTGACATTGCCAAATGGATTCAAAATTGGCTTGGAGGCAGGAGTCAGTGTTGTGGAGGGTTGTTTTTCTGAATGGTAGGTTGTTCTTCCGATTTGAGGCCTGCGGCCAGAGGTGTGTTGCAGGGGTCAGTGTTGGGTCCACTGTTGCTTAACCACATTAATGATTTTGCTGACAATTGCCCCAAGCCCTGGATTCCCCCATGGGGCAAAACATCCCTTCAGCATCTACTTTGTGAAGCTCTCACAGAATCATAGTCGTTTCACTAACTTTCATTCTCAATATTTTAAACTCCAACCTGGTCATATGTAAAACCCATTTATCCCAAGAATCAACCTTCCCTGAAGTCTCTCCTCATATGAGTACAGGTCCACCACTGATTTTCCAGGCACTGGTGGTTCAGCACCACCTTTAGTCTGGACCAAATTAAGAGAGCGCACTTGAAATTCCCCCCGGTAGTCCCCCCGAAAATGTGGCATCTAGGCCGGGCGAGGCAGCCGATCTCGACCTCATCGGGAATATCGCCTGCAAAAGGGTGATATATAAATTCATGTTGTTGCTATGTAATTGGCCGTCGGCTATTGACTTTAATTTTCTCTTCTTTAAATGCAGTCTCTCTGCAGAATGTCAATTACTTTCTCACGGGAGTACCGACCTTTAGTGGAACCTACAGTGTGAAGAATGCCACAGTACTGACAGCCCCCACACTGCGTGGAACATCGATGGTTGAGGTAAAACTACAGTGGGGGAGTGGGTTCCAATACACTGTGGTAGCAGCCACAAATGACAAGTGTGATGTGCCCCAAGTCTTGATCTAAATTCAAACAACTATTGGATAACCTTGTTCCCCTGTTCCTACTGCATGACCACACATCCATCTGTTGCCCTGACTTTGTGATTACTATGGGATTAAGCACTGCCCTTTCAAAGGCCCTCAGGGCAGGTGGAGAATCGGTTACATTGTGAGAGGTTGCAGGCCCAGCATAACATAAACAATGTTCCATAATTCATCACTCATGTAATATCCAATTAGTATTATGGAACGTGCATTATAGCTGTTCAGATGCTATCCAGAGCAGAGATTGTTCTGATTATAACGTGATTTCAACAGGAAATAGAGAAACACTTAAATTACATTTTGGAAATCAACAAGCAGGAAGAAAAGCTGACTTGGGAAACCAAACAGTCTACAGAAAAAAAATGTTTGCATGTAACTTCCCCATAGAAATCAGACATCATTGTTTTCACTTGTTTGCCATCATTGTCTGAAGAAGGGTCTCGACCCGAAACGTCACCTATTCCTTCGCTCCATAGATGCTGCCTCACCCGCTGAGTTTCTCCAGCATTTTTATCTACCGTCATTGTTTTTTTAAGGTCAAATTTCCAACAGATCTGTATCCTGCTAAACCCTTTGACAACCCTGACATGGAGCTGCTGGACTATTTTGTGCTGATGTATGTGGATTGCCGCAGTCACTTTCCCTTTTGGTTTCGCAGATCATGCTGTTTCCCGGCCTGTGGTTCAGTCACTCAGGCTTGGTGAGCTCCATTGAGTTTGTGGTGGAACCTTTGAAAAAAGCCACGCGGGTACATTTCAAGATATTCAGGCCATACTGCGCCCCAAGCTCATTTCTCATCCCTCCAGGTAAGAAGCGCAAACTCTGAGAAGGTACGATTCGATATCAGCACGTAATCTGGAATTAAACCTGGAAGGTATTAGAGTTTAACCATTCCAAGGTGGTTCCTGTAAAGAAGATACTCGGATACCATTGGATCTTTACTACTTTATTAATCATACATTATTGCCCTAGCTGTACGTGGTCTGTCACGATCACCAGAGAGAGAGCTAGGGGCGTGTAGGTTACAATTATACTAACTGGTGGGGGAGTGGTTAGCATGGACATCGTTACTATCAATTAAAGGTGTATACACATATCGTCTACATCCTTCCTCTACAAAAATAAACAGTGAGTGACAGGGCGACCACATCTCATGCGCTAGGGTGAGTGCAAATAGTATGGCACGGGACGACGCCGGGGCATGGTGGGGACTACGGACAGGAGAACCCCTGGGCGATGAAGGCACCGGGGGGGGGGGGACGGCGAAGAGGAGGGTGAGGAAGCCGGAGAAAGTGGGACCGCAGCCGGGAGACGGACAGGAGAAGGACGAGGGGGGGACCCCAGAGGAACGTGAAAGACACTAGGCCGCGAAAGTGGCAGCGGGGGGGCATACGGAGCCGCCGGGGGAGGGAGAGGCTCGTTCACGAGCTGGAGATGCTGGCGGGACCGGCGGTACACCCTGCCGTCGTGGTTGACAAGGTACGAACGAGGGGAGCCGGCAGAACCGACGACCACGGCCAGCTTGGAGCGGCCAGAAATGGACCTCATACGGACGACCTGGCCGGGGAGAAGAGGGCGGAGGACACGGCAGGACCTGTCGTGGGAACGCTTCTGTATACCATGTTTATGGGCATGGTCACAGGAGATGTTGCGGAGATTCAGCAGGGCCAGGTAGATGTCGGAGCGGAATAGGCGGCAACGTTATAACAGTCCTTTAGCACTGCGGACCGCGGGCTCGGCCAGTCCGTTGCTCTGCGGGTATTCCGGGCTGCTGGTGTAGTGACGAAAATTCCACCGTTCGGCAAAATCGCGGAACTCGACACTGGTGAACTGGCTGCCGTTGTCCGACTGCCGGCTGACCGGGGACCCGAAGGTGGCAAAGTGGCGGCGCAACTTCGCGATGACCGCAGAGGAAGAGAGGGAGTGGAGCTGGTCAACTTCAAACCAGCTGGAGTAAGAGTTGACAAGCACCAGGAAATGCTTTCCGTGCCATTTGAAGATGTCTGTTGCCAGCGCAGACCAGGGCAGGTTAGGAGCCGGCTGCTGCAGGAGTGGCTGCCACTGTTGCTGCGGAGTGAGGCTGTTGCAGGTAGGGCACACGGAGACTCTGTCCCGGAAGTAGCGAGGCATGTTAGGCCAGAAGAACTGAGCGATGGAGAGGGTCGCTTTGGCCCCGGGATGGCCACGATGTGCAGTTTCGAAGTATTGTTCTTGGAGTGCTGCGGGCACCACCACCTTGTGCCCCTTCACAATCACACCATCACGCAGCACCAACTCATCACGAACCAGGAAGTAAGGAGCTGCTGCGGCCGGCAGGGAAGAACGGCGGTCTGGCCAACCCTGCTTGATAATCATGGCTAGCTGTTGTAGTGAAGCGTCAGCCGCCGTGTGCTGGGCCAGGGACTTCAACTGACTGGAGGGCACGAAGTTGACGTTTAAGACTATCAGATCGGACGCCTCGTATGGATGTCGGGTTGTGGATGAGAGAGGCGCCCGAGACAGCGTGTCAGCAACAAACATGTCCTTGCCCTTGCGATAAACCACTGTGAAAGTGAAGCGTTGTAGCTGGAGCATCATGCGCTGGAGCCGGGAGGATGCCGCGTGTATCGGCTTGTTGAGGATGGTGACCAGAGGCTGGTGGTCCGTTTCAATAGTGAAGCAGTTGCCCAGGATATAGTCCTTGAATTTAGAGCAGGCAAAGACAACAGCCAGCAGCTCCTTTTCAATCTGGGCATAGCGTTCTTCAGCGGTCGTCATCGTGCGGGATGCGTAGGATACAGGCAGTTGCACCCCGTCATGGATCTGCAGGCAGGTGGCCCCGAGGCCAAACTTAGATGCATCACATGTGAGAACGATGGGGCGCTGGAGGTCAAAGTACTTCAGCGTTGGCATGCTGATCAGCTTGGATTTGAGGGTGTCGAATGCTTTCTGGTGTTGCGGGAACCAGGCCCAGGCAGTGTCCTTTTTCACCAGGTCCCTCAGAGGGGCGCTCAGTTCACTCAGGTCGGGGATGAACTTTCCCAGGTAGTTGACCATGCTCAGGAAGCGCTGTAGGCCAGGCACGTCAACAGGTGCAGGCATCTCGGATATTGCGGCCGTCTTCTGCGGGTCGGGCTTCAGCCCCGATGCTGTGAAGACATGCCCCACGTAGGTGACCTCAGGGACCCAGAATCGGCACTTCTTTGGGTTGAGCTTCAGGTTGACTTCTCGGGCATGCTGCAGCACCTGGCGAAGGTGGTGGTCGTGCTCAGCGACATTCTTCCCGTAACCCAGGATGGCACACGGAAGCCCGGCAGACAGTTGTTCCATGGTCCTTTGGAACACCTCGCTGGCAGAGTTGATCCCAAACGGCATGCGGAGGAAGCAATACCTGCCGAAAGGCGTGCTGAAGGTCGTCAGGAGCGAGGATCGCACGTCCAGAGGTATCTGCCAGAACGAACTCTTGGCATTGAGAACCGAGAACACAGTGGCAGGGCCGACCTGTGCAGCAACATCCTCCACCGTCCGCATAGGATAATGCGGGCGCTTGATGGCCAAGTTCAAGTCCTTAGGGTTGATGCAGATCCGTAGTTCACTCTTATCCTTCTTCGCAGCGACAACCATAGTAGAGACCCATTGGGTGGGGCCCATTACTGGCTTCAAGATGCCCGTGGCCACCATCTCGCGTAGAGTAGACTCGACCTTGCCCCTCATGGCGAAGGATACACGGTGCGGAGGACGGATAACCGGCGTGATGTCGGGATTGAGGGCAATCTTGTAGCTGCAGGGCAACTTCCCCAGCTTCGAGTCAAAACGGTCTGGGTATTCGGCCAGCGGGTTCAGGGGTGCCTCTACCAGGTGGACATCACTGTGGAAGCTCACCAATCCGAGGTCCTGGCAGGCCTCCACGCCGAACGGGGGGCACATTTACCGTCTAGCAGGAAGAAAGAGAGGGGCCGAGAGGTCTTCAGAACCTTGCAGTGGAGAGTAGCCTTCCCCACAGGAACAAGAACGCCACCACCATAGGCACGCAAAACAGCACTGTCTGTGGAAACAAGCTCATTATTTCTTATCTTCTTGAACAGGCTTGTTGACATAACATTAGCAGCAGCCCCCGTGTCCACCTTAGCAGAGAAGGCCATGCCATGCACCGTGACTCGGATGGTCGGGTCTGTTATCAGAGCAGGTGCAACTTGCAAGGAAAAGACACTCAGTTCGCTCTGGGAAGATCCGGAGTCAGACAGGGGGAGTTCATCATGCTCGAGATGGGAACCAGACGCGGTATCATCATGTGTCAAGTAGTGAGAGGGTTTCTGCTGTGGCTGTGCAGGGTTCCCACGAGAACGGCAGGCCGCCGAGAAACGGTTGGGCTTGTTGCAGAAATTACAAGTTTTCCCCAAAGCCGGGCAGACATTAAAACGGTGCGTAACAAAGTTACAATTCGGACAACGTTGACGCGGTCTGGAGCCCGGCGCAGGGCTTGCCCTCTGTCACCGCGGAGCAGGGTGCTGGCGAACGGTGAAACTGGCTGCATGGACCACAGGGTCAGGTGGCTGTATAGCGGAGGAGACGGCCTCAGCTAAACGAGAGGCATGCAACGCCTCATTGAATGTCAGATCAGGCTTACGTAGCAGCTCAGAGCGCAGCTTATCATTCCGTAGACCGAAGACCAAGATGTCACGGGTCAGAGTCTCAGGGGTCAGGACATGCAGGTCGCATCGGCGAGCCAGTTGGCGCAGCGCGGCCACAAAATTGTCAATAGATTCCCCAGGGTTTTGGCGTTGGGAGAACAGTTTGAAGCGCTCTAAGATGTGGTTCGTGGGAAGGTCACACATCGCCGTAAATTTAGCAAGCAGACATACCAGGTCCTGGACACTCTAGCCTGATCCATAGAAGAATGACTCCGACCGCTCAAGTGCCTCGGGACCAGCCAGGTTCAGCAGAAGGGAGGCTTTGACCGCGGGGGCCACAGCAGGGTGAGCAATTGTAACATAATGCTCAAAGTCACGTCGGAACACACTCCAGCGATGAGTGATGTCTCCATCAAAGACTAGGATGTCAGGTTTACGACAGGCAGAAGCCATCACGGCACAGGGAGGGGGTACTGGGACTAAGAAAATAAAACTCGATAAACTGGAGACGCAGGAAGAATAACTTCTGACGCCATGTAAAGAAGATACTTGGATACCATTGGATCTTTACTACTTTATTAATCATACATTATTGCCCTAGCTGTACGTGGTCTGTCACGATCACCAGAGAGAGAGTTAGGGGTGTGTGGGTTACAATTATACTAACTGGTGGGGGAGTGGTTAGCATGGACATCGTCACTATCAATTAAAGGTGTACACACATATCATCTACAGTGCCCAAGCCATGCGACTGTTTGTGTGCAGGTCACAGGAGTAGACCTGCAATCATGCATTACAATTGCTCCACTCTTTTCTGCACACTGCGGATGGCTCCATTGCAACCACTGACTGGTTAGAATGCAACAAAAGCTTTTTTCTGTACCTCAGTACGCATGACAAAAAACTAAACTCCCCCTGATGGCCTTGTGCATATGCGGTGACACGAGAGACTGCATTTGCTGGAATCTTGAGCAAAAAGCAAACTGCTGGAGGTATCCAGTCCCTTTCCCGTCTGCTGCCCCCCCCCCCACCTTCTGCTCAACAACCAACCCAAGCTCCGTTCCATCTGCCCACTAACCCTCCCTCTGGATGTTGGCTGAAATGGATTTTATATGTGTTTGAACGTAGCAGTGGCGGTGATGAGCTGATGTTAATGTAGCACTGAATAGCTGTGACTGGTAGTTTTAGTTCCGCTTAGTTTATTGTCATGTGTACTGAGGTACAGTGAAAATCTTTTGTTGCAGTCAGCAGAAAGACAATACATGATTACAATCGAGCCTTCAACAGAGCACAGATACATGATGAAGGGAGGAACGTTTACTGCAAGATAAAGTTCAGTGAAGTTTGATTAAAGATTGTTTGAGGGTCTCCAATGAGATAGATAGTAGTTCAGGACCACTCTCTAGTTGTTAATAGAATGGTTTAGTTGCTGAAGTAAAGTTTAGTAATTACAGGTCAGGTGACATCAGCTGGAGAGGAGTATGTGAACAGATTTTGCAGCTACTGAAACTTGTTCTGGTTCTCTGTGGGAATTGCCTGAGGTATAGTCAGCATGGACTGAGGAAGTGGAGGTTAATGAACCTTAAGGGCCTGTCCCACTTGGGCATCATCTGCGTGTCATTTACGTGACATCATTTACGGATCACGATGCACGA
The DNA here is from genome assembly GCA_035221665.1 of Okamejei kenojei. Lineage (NCBI taxonomy): Eukaryota > Metazoa > Chordata > Chondrichthyes > Rajiformes > Rajidae > Okamejei > Okamejei kenojei. The sequence goes on from CM069153.1 coordinate 38,235,171, forward strand.
CGTGCGCATGGCGTGCAATACGCGCACATGGCGCGTGGTGAGGCGTGGTGGTGACGCGCGGTTGTGCCCAGGAGTTTGTGATTCACAAAATCTTTGTGCACCACCTGCGTGATGTGCAAATGACGCCCAAGTGGGACAGGCCCTTAAGCCCTTGCTCGTGGAGCCAGAAAGCTCTGTTGGTGTCACAAGTAGCAGTTGCGTTGCCCAAAAGGTGACATTAACAAATCCAAAATCTTAACCTGAAGCTTAATGCAATAGATTTCCCCAAAATTCTTCAGACACCACAGACCATCAAAAAAACTGCTTAAATCCTAACTTGGTAAACTGTCGACACGTGGGATAGGTACATCTATCGGAAAGGTTTAAAGAGATATGGGCCAAACGGGGGCAAATGGGACTAGCTTAGATGGGCACCTCAGTCGGCATGGATGAGTTGGGCTGAACAGCCTGTGTCCATGCTCCATGACTATGACTCAGACAACAAACATCTGTCGATCTTCGTCTTGAAACATGACCGCCGTCCCAATGTCCTTTTCAGAGATGTTGATCCAGTATTTTCTGTACAGGTCCACCATTGATTTTGCGGCAACTGGTGGTCCGGCTCCCCCTTTAATCCAGACACCTCCCCTCTCTGAAGTCCCCCCCCCCCCGAAAATGTGGCACCTAGGCTGGGTGAGACCGTCGATCTCTACCTCATTGGGACCTCCACACCGATCGTTGGGTCGAATTTGCCTCCTGCGTCCCTGAGTCTGGAACCCCGGCCCAACCAGAGCCGGCAGATCGGTTGTCATAGCTGATTTCCGCCAGTGGTCGGCGTGTTGAACTTGCCCCCTGCGGCCAGGGATCTGGAACTCCGGCCTGGGGCCGTTATCTCAGACCTCTTTTGGTCCACCAAAACGGAAAGGCTCTGGAACCAAGGGTGCTGGAAAAGTTGTGGTGGACCTGCATCATTTTCCTTGGTGTTGTATGCGGTCGGTTGAAACTTGCTTCTCTGCTTATCCAGGCTGCGAGTCACTCCGGACGCCCTTCGCCAGCTGCCACTCGCGGCCGCTGTGTAACACCACTGGGGGATGCATGAGTGGGCAGCAGTGGTGCCACCTGAGGGAGCAATGTCTGCCCATCACCAGCCCCTGCAGCTCCTATGCATTTGAGAACATCAGCACCAACATCCTGCCTATTGCCAGCCCCCCCAGGTACAGGGGAACACAACCGTTCTACTCACGGGTCGCAGACATACCCATGACAATCACCTCCGACGTCAGCACCATGCAGATAAAACGTGAGTTATCAAGTCTGGGATTTTTCATAACCTCACCTTGATTCGCATAATGATTAAATATTTATAATGATTAAATAATAGCTCATTCAGGACCCCTATTTGCATGGGGTCCTGAATGAGCTAGATTCTGGCTTTTCTTTCTTTTATTGTTTTGAATGTGGCCTCTTCCATTTTGCTTACTATCGAACCATTGAACTGTAGAGCATGGACACAGGTGCACGGTCTAACTTGAACCTTTGGGTGGTTTCCTGTTTTCCTTCTCTGTCCACCCCGCCACGACCACTCCTACTGACACTGACAAATATTATGCTGGTGGGATATTTCATCATGGAGGGAAATCAACAATAGTCCTAATGTCTGCAGCCCTGTGCAGGTTGATGGACCTGCACCTGCACAGGGCTACAGACATTAGGACTATTATCCTCTGCTCCTGTGTCCCAGTGTAACACAGTGGCAGATCTGCATCCCAGTGTGACACCGTGGCAGACATGTATCCCAGTAGCATTAAGTTGCAGACCTGAATTCTAGTGCCATACAATGGCAGACCCATATCCCAGTGTAACACAGTGGTAGACCTGTACCCTAGTGTAGTACTGAAGCAGACCTGTGCAGGTTGATGGACCTGCTTCTGTATCCCAGTGAAATACAGTGGCAGACCTGTATTCCCAGTTGGTTTATCCTGCAATGTCACCGACCAATATTTTGTTCATGACTGAAAACCAAGAAAACTACAAATGCTGGAGACCTGTCACAAAACCAGAAAACATTGCCTAGTTCCCATGAAGAGTCACTGACCTGAAACATTAATCCTGTTTAAAGCTTAGAGACACCGCATGGAAACAGGCCATCGAGTCCTCCCGTCCAGCGATCACCCCGTACACTAGCATCATCCCACACACCAGGGACAGTTTACTATTTTACCCGCCAATTAACCAACATACCTGCACTTCTTTGGAGTGTGGCAGGAAACCAGAGCACCCAGAGAAATCCCACAAGGTCACAGGGAGAACGTACAGACAGCACCCATAGTCAGGATCAAACCCGGATCCGTGTGTGGCAGCTGCGCCACTTGTTTCAGTAAGTAAGTAAGTACGTTTATTGGCCAAGTATTCACATACAAGGAATTTGCCTTGGTGCTCCGCCCACAAGTAAGAACATGACATACAGTGGCAGTCCATATTAGCATCAGAATATAGATGCTTCTCTACAATCTAACAGCGGGTCTCTGACGCTGTAAGGCAGCATCTCTACCGTGTGGTTTATCTAGTGACCCCCTCTGGCTGGTGCTGTGTTTCAGGTGGTGCTGGGCGATCAGGACATCCACGTATTTCCAGACGACGTCGTAGGCCTTCAGCACGATGCTGACCCGGGGGCCCTCCTGCATTGCTTGCCCAGCTCCGCATCGCCATGGCGACAAAGCTACATGGGGTTAGTGCGCCAGGGCTGGGCGGAGAGCTCACTGGAAGGTTTCCAGGCTTTGCGGCCCAGCCCCACCTGGGTGGACAGCGTTGTTTGCGACGTGCGTGTCCTGTACACAGACCAGCTACAGGCTGCTGCTTTCACCCCATCCCTTGATGCACACCCAGTATCCCCGGGTAACCAGAATACCCCAACAGTGACTGATTGCTGTCCGCTCAACGCACAAACGAAGATCGCCGGGCTACAGATAATCTTCCCACAGCCCGTAGGCGAGACGATCACGGTACCGACTCGCGCCGAGACGGCCATCGTGGTGATGATCCGTTCTGGCAGCCGTGCTATTTCATGGTGGGGTCCGCCAGTACGCCAGCCGGTTGTCCCCTTTGAGGCCCACTGCCCTTTTGGCATGCCCCAGTTCCCACCCGCCTGCCGCAGAGAGACAGGCGATACCTGGTTCACAAGTGTCCGCTTTGTTGTCAGTCACCCGGGAAGCGAAGTCCTGAACATCAGTGTGAACAATGAGGTCAGCTCCCAGAACCTGTCCGTGGTGATCCGGGCCCACGACACGATCCAGGGCCTGCGCATCGTGCCCAACCCCAGGCGCCTACTGGTGGATGCTGCTCAGGTACTGTCTTCCCAGGACAAGTGGAGAGTTTGGTTTTACACTGGGCTGCACACAAGCAGTTGATCACATTGAGTCTTTAACAGTACAACGTCCTAGAGGGGCATCTCAGCTACATAAGCACAGTGGATTGTAGGATGATGGGATGAAGATCAGAAATGTTGACTGAGGAAGTATGTTTTATGTTGGAGCTTACAGGAGTGAGAGGGAGCGATGAAGAAGTGAATTCCAGAGGTTAGGCCCTAAGTACCTAAGGCAGAGTGTTTTTAAGTACAGCACACAGTAGCTTTCAGCTCCACTGACTGAAATCTTCAGTGAGTGTGGGATTTCATTAAGGCAAGGGAAACAGAACATGTTCATGTTATAATGATAATAATAATGATAATGAACACATTTATTGGCGAAGTATTCACATACAAGGAATTTGCCTTGGTGCTCCGCCCGCAAGTGACAACATGACATACAGTGACAGTTAGGAATGACACATAAAACATTAAATATTAATAATAAAACATTATTGATTAAACATTATTGATTAAAAAAAAGTATAGATAAGGCATGTAAGGTAGAGCAGGTGATGTGTTGTGGCTGTAGTTTGTGGGAGCTCATTGGAAATCAGTGGGATCCATGGCAACCATATCTACGTTTAGTTGCCGAACCTCAAAAAACTTCTGCTCGTTGATGAATTGGAGAGTAATGGGCTTGTCCCACTTAGGCCACTTTTTAGGCGACTGCAGGAGACTAGGAGGTTGTCGCATGGTTGCCACATGTTCGCGGATGGTTGCCGGGCAGTCGCCTTCATGGTCGCGAGGAGTTCCCGCATTCTGGGAACTAGTCGCGGCCTCATTATTGTCGCCGCGAATTTTTCAACAGGTTGAAAAATTAGTGGCGACCAGAATGAAGCCGCCATGGAGAGTAGCGAGAATTCTCGTGTCGTAGGTGCAGTGGTAGTGGGTCGCCAGGAGGTCATAGGTTGTCGTAGGTTCTCATAGGTTGTAGCCAGTGCTGACCGGTGAATTTCATTGGCTCATTGGGGGGGAAGAAAACGTAAACAGTAGTTTTCAGAACCAAGGATAACCAACCAGTAATGTTAATGTCTGCCGAGCTTCACAGCCGTGTATCTCTGGCTTCGTAAAAGTTGTCTCCACTCCTTCTCTCCCCTTCTCCCCCCTTATCCCTCCTCTCCCCCCCTCTTTTAAAGGACTTACGTGACCCTTCCCATAACTGTGCTTTCACCGTCTTAATTACAGCGCCAACCTTCCTGTTCATCGTGTGTCTGTATCACACTGGCATTTCACTGTGTGAATTTCACTCAGACAGCGCTCCCCCCTCTCATCTGAAAAATCACCTAAGTGGGACAGGCCCATAAGATTGTGTATTTCTGATGCATCAGGGTTATTCAGACACTCTAATGCAGGAGGCCATTGAAGCGGGAAAAGAGGGTGTAATTATAAAATATTGGAACATCCTTCTTTGGAACCAGGCTGAGGTTAATATTCTCATGAATCCAATAACTGGAGCTGTAGAAGAAGCTTTAAACTAAATACTGGAAGGGGAAGGGTTCAAGGGAGAAGAGATTTTGAATGTTAAAGGGTACAACGAGGTGATGCTGCAGAGGAGAAAATGAGGTGACCATCAGGAGATTGTCAGGAATGGACAGGGCACAAAGAATCAGGAAAATGGTGAAAATTAATTATTGTATATCAAATTAATGGCACAAATAGGTACAATCTAATAGCCATTAACAAATCTCAGTGGTGAAGTTACCAAGACTGGGAATTAAATATTTAATGATACTTTAAGAAGAAATATGGAAAGAAATAGGCTCAAGAGTTAAGCAATGGGATAAAAATAGTATTTAGAAACGATCTAAGCTTAAAAAATCCGATTAGGCCTTTGCCGTTTGCTTTTTTCAGATATAAGATTTTGACTCCGCTATCACTATTAACTTGGTTTTCACATTCTGTAATAGAAATGAACTGCAGAAGCATTAATCAATGCAAAACTCTGCTCCATGCCCACTTCTTCTAAAGACCTGTTAACTACTAGATCATCAATTACATCAAGTACTATATGTTTTCATAAAAACACTGTTCCCCAATATTTCCTTCATATTCTGATTTAAATTAGGGTGTTATACTCTCCATGAGTTCATCTGCCACTTTGTCACTGCTCACATGGTTTTCTCCTGTTTAAATGTAGATTACAATAATGAATGATTATAGCATTACTCTTGTAACCTGCACCTCTAATTTCCTGATTACCACCAATGTTTGTGACCGATAGCAAAACCCTTACTAATCCTTGCCCCTATCGTTCCAAACGGATTCTTCCTATTAATCTTCTGAACTGAGATCCTACTTCCCCACTGTCTTCATCCTTTTCCTCAATATCAGTGCATGTTCACCTACTCTCTATCTAATGATGTCCTACTCACTACTAATGTCTGCAACCCCATATTCCCCCTCTATCACCTACCGCCCCTACTCCTGGCAAGGGTGAAACAGAGTTAAACTGGAGACAAACAGCCAGCTGCCCGCAGCAAGTTGTCCTTCTTTTTCTTGCGTGTGGCGTGCACAGCCTAAAGTTGTAGGACAACTTGTTCTATTTGATCTTACTTGATTGTGCACGCCAGGTTGATTGCATTCGTCGAAACAGGGCGGACCACATGAAGTTTGCAATCTCCCACCCCCCAAGTTGTCCTCTTCAATAACAAGTCAATCTCTTGCAGGTGTTTTCAGCAGAGGTTACCCTTGGCACTTCGATTATTTACACCTGGGTGATCGATGACCTGGCCGTCTTTTCCTACACCGGACAAACCCACACTGTGATCTTCAAACGTGCTGCCACCTACAGGTTGAAGGTAAGTGTTGTTTTCCTGCTTGTGGCTCTGTAAGGGAGCGTGGAAGTCTGATAGATCCAGGATATTTGCAATTAGGTGGCTCTGTCTACTTCATCTTTCTTTGATGATTTTATATTTTCTCTTTCTCTCTCTTCCTCTGTCAGCTCTGCCTCCCTTTTCATTCTCTGGGATGTCTAAAAACTCATTCCTATATCTTTGATTGTTGGTTTCATGCAATCCATTGATCATTTCACATTCTGGTGATTAGTTGCTTCCTCCTTTGCCCCACATACAGCCACTTCCTGGATTGTTGATGGCAGACCTCAACCTTTCCCACTGTTGGTGCACACAATCTTCCAACAAGCAGCTACGCTGATGCTCAGGATTCAGTTCCATCTTCACAATCATAACTCCACCTTTGCTCCTGGCTTATCCAATTCCCAACAAGAAGCAGCTCTCAAATAACTCTTCTTTAACAGTCTGCTACAGTCATTCTTCACAGCTGCCAAGATATTGGAATTTTACCCTTACGGCAGGAACTCTTTAATTTCAAATCCTATACAAAAGCATCTAAATTCCATGAAGTAGATCCTAGCTTGTAAGTCAGTCACATATGCGTAATTCAAATTTATAAACCATCTAACTCTCAATTTGATTCTGGACTGTAACTCACTCCTGTTATCCAAGCCCTTCACTAAACTCCAATCTATAACCCCTGGGTATCTTGTTGCATATAGAAAAAATATATTAATTCCTTGATTAGATTCCAGTCTTCATCTCAACTCATGGATCTGATATTTTATATTTAAATCAATCAAATATTTTGGTTAGATGGTAACTTGTCATTTCTTCATGGCCATTTGATGTTCTATATACAGACCACTCGTATCCTCAGCTAGGTTCCAACTTGTAATCTTTTGCTGGATATGTTTTCAACAGCTGACTGCAGTGAACCCTGTGAGCAGGCAGAGTGTGACAACCGAGCTGGTAGCAGACACCATGCATCCTCTAATGGATCCACAATTTATCAACGTGTCCAATGTGATTCTTGTTAACCAGCCCCAACTCTTTGTCCTGATGGTTAACGCGGACAGCTTGGCAGACGTTACCTTCCGGTGAGATACATAGGATTGTATGTAGGCATGTGCTGTTGTGTGTGCACCAAGATGCATGACGTTATAGTTGTGTATTTGTAGACTGAAGTCATTGGTCACCGTGTGTTTTCTGTTCAGTTATTTTACACTTTTCGCTAATTAGATGGGATTTTGGCAATGGCAGTGCACAAGTGACGCATTCCACACACCCTCAGCAATCCTCCTTTCTCCCAGAGGGGGAAGCAGGTCCTGCAAGTGTCAACCTACAGGATTACATGACCTGGACGTACACTCAGCCTGGTAAGGGTGCAACCCAACTGGATTTATAAACGTTACTCTTCAGAATGATGTATATATTGAATAAACAGCAAACCCACAAACTGTCAAACAGCGAGTAGCCCTCTGCTGCGGGATAAACAGCCTACAATTCACAGGGTTCAGGCAGAGCTGTTGCCAAACCAAGCTGTGATGCATCCCGACAGTATGTGTTCTACATCTGTAGAAGTTGGTAAGAATGATTGGAGATATGGCAAACTTCCTTGAGCAAATCACAAAGTACAGGAAAGACTGAGGGCCGCATTAGGAATTGCTGTGCTCATGTTACAGTTGGGCCACTTTTTCCACTCTCTTCTGCACTCTCTGAAATGTTTTAAGTCGGAAAAAAATTACACCAGTCCATCAGAGCCCGCTATTAGATTGCAGAGAAGCATCTGTATTTTGCCAATAAACAAGTGGTGCAGCGATAGTGCTGCTGCCTTAAGGGCCTGTCCCACTTTCACAACCTAATTCACGACCTTTTTTACTCGTGGACATTTATTTATTTATTTATTTATTGTAAAATATTTTTATTAGAAGTAATTACATATTAAGAAGAAATATAAAATCAAAGAGAAAAAAAAATATTATCGTCACATACATTCTTAATATTTTTAAAATTTACAGTCAATCTTATTTGTACTTCTATATTTTTTTATTTTATAACAGTAGGAAATAAAGATAGATAATAAAGAGAAAAAGAGAAAAAAAAAGAGAGATAAATTTAATGAGTGGAGTATTAAACAAGATATTCTTCATTGGAGATATATTCATGATCTATTGTGCATCTATTCATTCATTCAAGCTTCAGTCATGGCCTCGAACCTGACCAACTTAACCCTTTAAATATTCAATAAATGGAGACCATACTCCTCTGAATTGATCCAGCCTGTCCATCAGGACAAGTCTTAATCGTTCCAGGTGAAGTGTCTCCGATATTTCTGTAATCCTTTTTCATCAGGCTAGAAAAACGCCCCGACCTACTTGATGCCACGAGTACCTACGACTAGCATCATGACCTACCTATGACCTCCTACGACCCCGTGACGACCCTGCTGCGAGTATGAGTCAAGGGCAAACTCGGCAGAGGTCGTGAATTAGGTCGTGAAAGTGGGACAGGCCCTTTACTGAGACCCGGATTTGATCCTGCCCTTGGGTGCTATCTGCACGGAGTTTGCATGTTCTCCCTATGACTGTTCGTGTTTTTTCCGGATGCTCCGGTTCCCTCCCACACTCCAAAGACGCAGAGGTTTGTTGGTTAATTGGCTTTGGTAAAATTGTAAATTGTTCCTCGTGTGCAGGATAGTGTAGTGTACGGGGTGAACAGGCATCGGTGGGCGCAGGCATCGTGTTGCATCTCTAAAGTCTAAACGAAACGTTTCTCTAGGTGACTACAGATTGGAAGTGGAGGTGCTTGCACAGCAGAGCCATGTGAGGAAGAGCCTTCTCGTGTACGCCCGCAACCGCCTGTTAGATCTCAGCTGTTCCCTGACTCGAGGGCACCCCAGCATTGGTGGTATTGTTACATTTGAAGCCTTCCCTCGACCCTCTTCCCGCGGAGTAGTCTACACATGGAGCTTTGGCGATGGAGTTCGTGCAGCTGAGCGGCGGAATGCCACTGTGTGCCATCGCTTTAACGAGAAAGGGGTTTACAACGTCTCGCTGGTGGCCAACAACATGGTCAGTGCGGTGAGTTGCCACTTGGTGGTAAGGGTGGAGGAGGAGATCATTGGCCTTGTGGTGACCGTCAGTGGCCAGGGAGCAGTGGGCTCCCCAACGCTGGTGCACGCCCAGGCCTCGAGAGGGAGCAACATCATGTGGACCTTCGACATGGGAGACGGGACCATCTTCAGCAACCTGACCTCAGCCACCCTCTCCCACACGTACACCACCGCAGGGACCTACACCCTCACGGTCACTGCAAGCAATGGCGTCAGCTCGGCCAGTCGGTCGGCGTCCGCGGTGGCCCACACGCTGAGGGTGACGGACATCACGGGGCCGGACTGCGTGACCTCGGGGCGCCAGGCCTGGCTGCAGGCCCGGGTGTCCGGGGCGGTCAACGGCACCTGCTTCCGATGGAGTTTCGGTGACGGCAGCCCCCCTCTGGTGGTGCTCGGCAGCCCCAGGGCCCGCCACACCTACGCCGAGGCCGGCGCCTACACCGTGGCCGTGGACGCCAGCAACCCCTACGGCTCGGCGCGCCGGCAGGCCGCCATTTGCGTGCAGGCACCCATTGCCTCGTTACGCCTGCACGCTGGTTGCCAGGTGACGCCGCTGAGGCAGCCGGTGCGGTTTGTGGCCGAGGTGGTCCCTCCAGAAGACGAGCAGCACCCATACGAGTACCGGTGGGATTTGGGGGTGTCGGGCCCTCTCCGCTCGGGCAGCAGGGAACTGACCTTCACCTACAGCCGGCCAGGCATCTACCTGGTGACCGTCCACCTCCACAACCGGGTCGACCATTGCAGCAACTCCTGCCGCCTGGCAGTGCAGGAGCGCATTGGTGACTTTACCATCTCTCATGAGGGGCCCGCCCAGCAACACCTCTCCTTGAACAAGACCTACGCCTTCCATCTCAGCGCCACGTCAGGCACGAATGCTACCTTCCACTGGGACTTTGGTGATGGCTCTGCCCGGGCACTGGGACGGGGCCAATCCCACGTTTACCGCAGCCCCGGCTCGTACACAGTGACCGTGGTCGGAGAGAACCTGGTCAGCCGCTTGGAGAAGAACCTGGGCGTCTGGGTGCTGACTCCCATCGCCCAACTCAGCCTCAGCACCGAAGAGTCAACGGTTGCAACTGGAGAGGACGTGGTGTTTGTAACTAAGCTGAGTGCGGGCGATGGGGCCTCTTACTTCTGGACAGTTCGGGGATATATTCCTCTGCATCAGGGAACCTCCCACTTCAAGTCCAAGTTCCAAGAGCCTGGTGTGTACCTTGTGGCAGTGACAGCAAGAAATGAAGTGAGTGAAGAAACCAAAACGATCACCGTTCAAGCTGAGGAGAGGATACGAGATCTGGAGATATCCGGCAGTGACTTGATTCAGGGCCATTACTCTGCCGCCATGGAAGCCTGCCAGTTGCATGCACATGTGCTCCATGGCTCCAACCTGTCCTACCAGTGGACTGTTAGTCGAGGTCCTGTCACAGTAAAGACCGGTCAAGGTTCGACTGTGGTTTTTCAACCAGAGGAGGCCGGAAACTACCTGGCAGTGGTGCTGGCTCGAAACGCCCTCGGAGAGATCAAGCAGAGCAAGGAAATCTTTGCCCAAGAGCGCGTTCGTGGAATGGAGGTTACAGCGCCAACGCACGAGGTAGCGGTTGGGCAATTGGTGCATTTGAAGGTGGCTGCTGCTTCAGGGACAGACTTGCAGTATGAGTGGTCATTTGAAGGTGATCAGGAGCACATCAGGACCAACACCTCCTCGCTCTCCTACCGCCCCATGTCTGCAGGAACCGCTGTGGTGACCGCAACTGCTTACAACAAGCTGGGCAGTGCCCAGAGCTCGTTGACATTAAGGATCCTGAAGCCCATCACAGATGAGGCACCCCGCTTCCTCCTGCCATCCAATGCCACCGCTCTCATTCAGGACTTTGCCGACAAAGGCACCAACGTTTCCTGGGAATGGAGTCTAATGGGGGACAAGGGCATCCAGTCCTGGCGCGAACACCATACCAAGTGCACGTTCAGAGAGGTGGGCATGTATCTGCTCTACTTCAAGGCCTCCAATGGAATGAGCTGGGAGCAGGTCCACCATAACATTACAGTGATGGAAACCGCCGAAGGCTTGGAGATAGTGCCAGACAAAGCGTCCGTAGGGGTTGGCCTGACCATCACCTTTGTCCTCCGTGTCCAGCAGGGCAGCGGCGTGCGGTACCTCCTGTTCTTTCCCAACTTGAGTGTTGGCGTGTGGATTCCCGGTCCCCCCTGCCGGGTGGGCTTCTCGTCAGCTGGGTGGAGCAACGAGACGGCGAGGAACGGGGTCAGCGGCCAGGAGTTCTCGAGTTGGGTGATGGAGATAAAGGAGGAAGAGGAGGAGAAAGCAGACGGAGTGCACCTGGTCAACTGCTGCCAGCCAGCGTTGGAAGCTCACCAGGAGATGAGGTTGACCGCTGGCCTGCGGGCGGTGAACTACACGTGGCTCTTCCACCTGCCGGGCTCCCTGGAGCGGCATCGGGCTGGAGCCAGTGTCGCCTACACTCCCGGTGGCCCAGGCCCGCTGACCGTCCAGCTCCGGCCCTCGGTCCAGCTCGATGCTCCGGCCCTGACCCTGACCTTGCGAGTGCAGCTGCCGGTGGTGGCCTCCGGCCTCTGGAGTGACCACTCCGCTCTGTTGGTAGGTCAGGCTGCCACGTTCCACATGGCGGTGGCTGAAGGCAGCGACGTGCGGTACAGGTGGGACTTTGGAGACGGCCAGAGGACATACACGGGACGGAGTGGCACAGCCCAGCACCAGTACCAGGCCGCTGGCCGTTACACTGTCCATGCCCGGGCCTTCAATGACGTCAGCTTGGCGGCCTCCCGGCTAACGGTGACAGTGCGCCGGCTCGCCTGCCGTCTCCCCGCGGTCCGTCTGGTGCGGCCGCTGCGCTCCCTCCCCAGGGCCCAGTCCAGTTACTTCCAGGCCGACGTGGACCTGAGGGGGTGCACGGCCTACCGGGCTCACTACCTGTGGGAGGCCTTTGAGGGGGCGGGCTGCCGGGGGTCCAATCGCCTGGACCTCCCAGCGGTGGACACCAGCAAGCCTCTCCTGGCCCTGCCCCGGCTAGCGCTGTCCTTGGGCACACACTGCCTCCAGTTCACCGTGGCTCTCGCCGGGACCCCGTTACAGAGGAAGGTGGCGGCAGTGGTCCAGGTGGTGCAGAGCAGGCTGGTGCCCATCATCAATGGGGGCATGCAGAGAAGCTGGGCCTCTGTCCGCGACCTGGTGCTAGACGGCTCCCAGTCCTACGACCCAGATCGCCCCGACCGAAGAGGGGACCAGGCTGCGGTACCACTGGGACTGCCAGAGCACGGTAAGGCAAATAGAACATTGAACAGTACACCTGCAGTGGGAAACATATAGACAGGTACATGGATAGGACAGGTGTATATAGGTCAAATGCAGGCAGAAGGGAATAGTGTAGATGGAACATGGTGGGCGTTGGGCAGAAGGGCCTGTTTCCACACTGTGTGACTCCAAGACTCTTTGATTCTATAACTCAAGAACCGGCATTTTGGCCACAATACGATGTTTGGCTAAGCTAATCCCCTCTGCCGGCATGCGATTCATATCTTACTATTTCCTGGATATCTACAGTATGTACCGATCCCTTAAACTTCACTGTGGTATGTACTTCCAGCACCAGTTCAAGCAGTGTGAACCAGGCACCCATAACTCTCTACATTAAAAAAACACTTGCCCCACACATCTCCTTTAATCTTTCCCCCTCTCACCCTGTACAGTATCTAGACTGACATTTCCACTATTGGAAAAGGGAAAAGATCCTCTACCTTACCAAAGCCTCATAATATTTAATACTTCTATCATGTCTCCCCTCCCTTAACCTCCGATGCTCCTGAGAAAACAATCCAAGCTTGTCCATCTTCTCCATATAGATGATACCCTCTAATACGGGCAGCAGCATTCTGGTAAACTCCTTCTGCACCCTCTCTAATTCCCGGGAGAATTCCTCTCCGACCCATTCAGGAAATAAAGCCAATCCAGAGATCACACAGAGCAAAAACTACCAGGGAAAGTGCCTGCCCTTCATCTGATGTGAACTCCCTCTAAGTCAATGTTGCACTTTGAGGACAAGAGATGGAAAAGGGTGAAGCAGTGGATTAAATTCTGGCCGTCTCGTCTGGCTCTTGGTTTAAACCTCATCCCGGCCGAGGGAATCACGTTTTTACCTTTACATTTAGTGCTATAGGTGGTGAGGGCCGAGTGCAGGTTTACTGATTTGAATGACAGATTATAATTTTATTCTCTGCTTCAGGATCAGTCCACTTCTCTCTTTATTCCCACTGCCAGTGGTGGTGGTGCTGTTGTCGCCATCCCCGGGCGTACGCTGGTGCCTGGTGCTACATACACATTCACATTGACTGTCAGCAAACCTGGAAGAGAGGAGGCCCACACCACTCAGAAGGTGAGTCCTGGCTGATTTCAAAGGCACGGGGGACCTTGAAGTGCAGCATGGTAAGGGCTTGGAGGCTGGGTGCGTCGAGGGACTCAAATGTAGGATCTTCTGACATCGGTCTGAGAGACTGGGGTCACAGGGTCATTGGAGGCCGTGGGGTCCTATGAAAGTCAGCATGGACACGGTGGCTGTTTCTGTGCCTGTTTCTGTGCTGTCCGACACTATGACTGACAGCATTAGGAAGAAAATAACAGGAAATAGTAGGGACCTGATTAGGACAGAAAAGAGAATCTACTTGTGTGTGGAGTACTCAGTTATCTTCTTCACAAAAGAGGAGTTTGATTCTGTCATTAAGGAGGAAGTATGTGAAATAATGCATGGGATAACGTTTTTAAAAAAGTGGAAGCTGTAAGGGAGGTAGCAATGTTGACTGTGGATAAAGCTCAGGCCTGAATGAAATATATCCCAGGTTGTTAATGGCAGCAGAAGAGGAATTCACAGAGATTCTGATCATCATTTTGCAATCCTCCTTGCTTTAGGATCTGGTGTTGGACTGGTGTGTTTCAGGTGTTGGTCAGGAGTTGCATCCGGGTTTATATGTGTGTTGATCATATGTCCGTGCCTGGCACTGATGGCATCAGTATCTATGCCTGGTGCTAACATCAGAGTGTTCGTGCTGGTCTGGTGTTGGTCACAGCTGGTGTTGACCATGCCACATATGGAGAGCATATGCCGTGTTGAATTGTGCTCAGTCTGGGCATGACCATGTTCTATGCGTCTTTGGAGCGTGACAGAATCCATGCCTGGTGATGAACACAGTTGCCTCTGTGTCTGGTGTTGGACCTGGCACTGTCAATGTGCCCATCCCTGATGCCGGACATGCTGCCTGCTAGTGCTGACAGCTACTCTCTAAACTGCAGGTTCTGATCCGAGCTGGAAAGGTTCCCGATGTGCACTTGGAATGCATCTCCTGCCGTGTACGCTGGAGCTACGGAGTGAGCAGGAGCATGCACGTCACACTGGTCGGGAGATGTGCGAACTGCAACAGCCAATTACTGGTAGGTTTTCCCACTCACTGTGTTCAGACTTTGTCGCTACAATCACTCGGGATCAGTGTCCAAGGTGTCCTTTGAGGCGAGTGTGATAATCAAGGGCAATATCCATTACAGTGCTACAGCATCAGAGGTAGCAAGATGATCGTCTCAGGTGAAGTTGAAAGAAACCCAGGCCATTATTATGAAGATGAGCTGCTGACCTCCCCATTGTTCTTGACCAATATCTTGGCCAAGGGGCAGCACAGCGCTGCATCGGTAGAGTTGCTGCCTTACAGCGCCAGACACCCGGGTTTGATCCTGACTACGGGTGTCTGTCTGTACGGAGTTTGTACGTTCTCCCCATGACTGCATGGGTTTTCCCCTGGTGCTCCGGTTTCCTACCGCATTACAAAGACGTGCAGGTTTGTAAACTAATTGGCTTTGGTAAGTAGTAAAATTGTCCCTAGCGTGTGTAGGTCAATGTACTGAGTGATTGCTGGTGGGCACAGACGCAGTGGACCAAGGGGCCTGTTTCTGCGCTATAACTCTGAAGTCTAAATCTATCCCTGAGACAATTTAAAAAATAGATTAACTGGTTATTTTTCATGTTGTACAGTCTGCCAAATTGCTTGATATATTTTCCAAATTACGACACGGACTTACTTCACTTTAAAAGTGTTTTATTGATTTTGAGGCACTTTTGGGATGTTCTGGGGTTGTGTAAGGCACTATAGAAATATACATCATTGATTTCATTCTCCATAATTTATTAACAGCCTACAATGTGAAATGATCTGTGGTTGAATGCTCAGAGGGCTAGGCTGTTTTCCATCTTGCTCAGTGGACAAGTCATCCTTTAGCATTATTTCATATTTGATTTTCTTTGCAGCACAAGTGGACAGTTCAAAGTTCTGATGGCCATCCCTTGATCCTGGACAACAAAATCACCTCCACAGGAGACTGGAATGCTGACCTGGTCATTCGGCAGGGTGTCCTCCAAGATGGAGTCAACTATACCTTCACCTTGCACATCACTGACCTTCAAGAGGAAATCACAGGGTTCTCCAGCATCATTCTGAGCCCCAACTATCCTCCCACTGGAGGAGTCTGCTCCATCCACCCTGACCAAGCGTTCTACCTGCTGGAGACCCCACTTAGCTTTAATTGCACGGGTAACTGTTGAGTTGTTTTCAGAGCTCACCACCACCATCCTTCACCCACCCTTTCGCTTTCAGACTGATGATTTTGTTTAACACAAGTTTTTGATTATTATTTCAACACTGCTAGCACAAGCATCTCGTATGCATGCTTGCAGTGACACTATCTCTGATGGTTGGTTTGCCAGCATGTTACAAGGTAGTCTTTGGCAGCGTTCAGTCTATGGTTGAATGACTTAAAGATCATTGCTATTGGTAGCTGGCTGTTTCATTCCATTGGCTTTCAGCTGGATTTGATAGCAGGTCCCAGAGATAAACCAACAGTGATACACCTCACCCTTTATCAGCAGCTCACTTCACTTCACTTACCCTGAGTTCATGTGAGGTGTTGTATGAATAATGGGTAACATATGCTTAAGCAATGTCTCGTTAGAGTGTAGGAAATAACTGCAGATGCAGATTTACACCAAAGATAGACACAAAATATTGGAGTAACTTGTTATGTCTTGTTTTGGTGTCCATTTAAATCATCCTCTTTGCACAGAAGCTCGTTTTGTTTGGATACGAGGAACTGCAGGTTTACAAATGAATACACAAAGTGCTGGAGTAACTCAGCGGCTCAGGGGGGCATCTCTGGAGAACATGGATAGGTCTTTGGAATCTGAAGAAGGGTCCTGACCTGTAAGGTCACCCACCCATGTTCTCCAGAAACGCATTGAGATCCATTGAGTTTAATTTACTTACACGCACATTTACTTACCTTCTTTATCTGAAGAACATTTTTTCAATGGTACTTTAATGCACTTAATTTCATTATTATTTAATCAACTACACTTTTTTTTTTCAAATCACCAACCCTGAGAAGAATGTTTTTGCGCATGAGTGCTTTCTGAAACAGGATATCATTAAACATACGCTTGTATCATTCTGCATTAAATGGTGTGGCTGACAGGTGAATTAGGATCGGCAAAGAGCTGCTGAAGAAACATGTTATGTTGGCGCTCATCTTTAACAAGGATATGTTGATCAGTAAACTTTTTATTCGATTGCTGAACATTGCTGTGTTCCATAACTGGCTAAACTCCAGCGGAGCTCTTCGTGCACAGAAGACTCTGCACACAATTGAGCTTAGATAAACCAAATCTTGAGGAGAGATGTGAAAAAGGTGCAGTTGAAACAGAAATGAAACTGATTCAAGTCATGGAGAGACAACATGATAGTGCCCGCACTGCTGCCGTCAACAGGTAAGTGAGGACGAGGCAGTGTACAGCACTGCCAACAGGTGCCCGGACGATCTGGACCACAAATCTCCCACTTGGACACAGGCAGTTGGAGTGATAGTGGAGGTATGTGAAACAAGGAGATATCCCCTGAACATCACAGCTCCTTCCTGTTATATACAAGAGAATATGGAAGAGTTGTAATGTAATGACTTAGTCAGAAGATAATCCAGTGGACACTGTGGAAAAAAACAGCATTACCACATCACCACATCAAGTCAATACCAAGGACACAATTTCCATTCAAAACATGGAAAACCCATAGGAGGGTTAAGCTTGTGCACACTGTGAATATATCAACCACTCGTGCTGTCAAATAGGGGGAAGCCGTGCCATGTTTGTAAATGTGACAGGGGTACAAAATGTGAAGTGCATTTAGAGAGTGTGAGATGAAACATAGAAACATAGAAAATAGGTGCAGGAGGAGGCCATTCGGCCCTTCGAGCCAGCACCGCCATTCATTGTGATCATGGCTGATCGTCCCCAATCAATAACCCGTGCCTGCCTTCTCCCCATATCCCTTGATTCCAATAGCCCCTAGAGCTCTACCTAACTCTCTCTTAAATCCATCCAGTGATTTGGCCTCCACTGCTCTCTGTGGCAGGGAATTCCACAAATTCACAACTCTCTGGGTGAAAAAGTTTTTTCCTCACCTCAGTCTTAAATGGCTTCCCTTTATTCTAAGACTGTGGCCCCTGGTTCTGGACTCGCCCAACATTGGGAACATTTTTCCTGCATTTAGCTTGTCCAGTCCTTTTATAATTGTATATGTTTCTATAAGATCCCCCCTCATCCTTCTAAACTCCAGTGAATACAAGCCTAGTCTTTTCAATCTTTCCTCATATGACAGTCCCGCCATCCCAGGGATCAAACTTGTGAACCTACGCTGCACTGCCTCAATCATAAGGATGTCCTTCCTCAAATTAGGAGACCAAAACTGTACGCAATACTCCAGATGTGGTCATATGTGTTGGCTTCCTATCCCTTCTCTCCAGAGATGCTGCCTGTCCCGCTGAGTTACTCCAGCATTTTGTGCCCATCTTCGGTGTAAACCAGCATTTGCAGTTCTTTCCATCGCACATGTTTTAGAATTTCTATGTGTATCTTTGTGATCCATTATATTCCTGGTACTTCATGCAATTGGAATAAAAAAACATGTTTTATTTATTCAGCATTATTGTACTCCCATGCTCCCAACTTTGAGGTGTACCTCTGACAATATCTGTGTTTTTCTCTAACTCTGGGCATGTTGTACCTCCCAACTTTTGTTTGCTCCATAATTGTAACCGTACCTTTAGCTGTCAAGAGCCTTGGTTCTGGAATTTCCTCTCCCATATTCCCTTCCTGCTCATCTGTGAATTTCCATAACACCTCTCTTTTTAACTAAACTTTGGCTTACTCATCCTAAAGTCTCCTTGGTGTCAAAACGTATTTGAAAGGACTATGAAGAAGTAGCTTGGGATATTATCTTGATCAAGGCACACCAGGATGCAGGCCCCGCTGTCAACATGAACATCTATTTCTCACGCCAACCTCATGCTTTCTTTTCTTCTAATTTAGGAAACTCAGCTCACATTTTCTGCACAATCTCGTAACTCGGAAGCTAAAAGTAAGGTTTCGGCCAGCTGTGTAGTCGTGTGTGTCTGTGGAAATTCTGATCCTGCTTTCCTGTTATTTCCAAGGTTGGTGGGATGAGGACGGAAGTGTGGATCAACTAGTTTACACCCTGGTGGCTGTCACCTGCTCCAGAGACTCTGTTTGCGAAAGATTCCAGCTGTACTGGGGCATCAAACCCTCTTCCAGTGCTTTGTTGCCGGTGGGCTCCCTGGACAGGGCCACAGCGGTCAGTGTGATCATTGAGGTGGAGGATATATTGGGTGCCCGCACTACTGCCGTCAACAGGTAAGTGAGGACAAGGCAGTCTACGGCACTTCCAACACGTGCCCCGACCATCAGGAAGAGCAAACCAATAATATATTTACAAAGATAACACCAACTTTTCAACTTATCATTTAAGTCTTTTTGTTGGGGGTTTACTTCTGAATGTAAAAGACTTGTTAAATAATCTGCATCTCGACTCTTTTCAACAAACGCAAGACCTAGAAAAGAAATAATGGGCCTGTCCCACTTAGGCGACTCTAGAGGCGACTGCCAGGGGCTAGTTTTAATGGAATTCACCTACGACAGCACCTATTACAACCTACGAGAACACCTACGACAACCTATCACAACAAAAATTGTCGCCACTGTCACCAAAACTTTTTCAACATGTAGTCACCCAAAAAATCGCCTAAGTGGGACTGGCCCATTAGTATCTAATTTACACTTTGTTATTAACAATGCAGATAATATTGGGACAGATGATCAAACACAGACCATGGGATTGCTGGCACAGGTAACCTGCAGGGTGACCAAGTGATTTCTGGAAATGTAGACAGAATGACCATGGGATAACTGGGACAATTGTGATGATAGGATTACTGGGACAGGCAGACTATGGAGTGATCATGGGACTACTGGAAAAGGCAGACCAGACAGTGATCAAGGGATGAGTGACACAGGTGGATCATACCATGGTCACTGGGTTCCTGGCACAGGCAGACCACAAAGTAACCATGACATTGCTGAGAAATTTAGATCATAAAGTGACAGTAATACTCGTATTCAGACCTGCTGTTTGACCAGAGGTAGGAGCCTCACCAGACAAGTTACCTTTGCAGGGACACTGCTGTAGGCTGTGGTAGCTCTACATGCTGTGGTTTGCTCCTACACATCCCCACCCAACACACCAATTTTGTTTTCAGAGTACTGAGCCCTTGCCTGCTTACTGCTGGACAAGGAGCGGGCTCCCGTCTGTACCTCCCTATGTAATCAGGCAAATGTCACCCAGCTAATCACAATAGGGAACTCTAAACATCAGCACAAACTCCAACTGATCCCACCTGCACATCAGCAGGAGTTACTGATTGCCAATAAGGACTGGGATTTGGGGCTAATCGTTCCTAGGCTTGGTCTTCGTGTGCCAGCAATGGTACAGATTGAATTAGGCCTAAACAAATGTGTGGGTTGATTGAGGAAGGAGTGGATAATTTCTTTCTCAAAGGAACACCAATGAACCTGCACAGGATGACATCTGAGGTTTGGTCTGTAAGTTCAGTGGCACCATTCACCATCAAGTGTTGGTGCCATTTTCCATATCCCATTTTGTGACATTAACCCCAGCTGTGTTGTTGTGCCCTTGCCTTCCCCACAGGACACTGATGGTTCTGATGCCAGATCTTCCATTAGGATCACACCGAGTTGTCAATTTGTTGAAAAGTAAAAGCCAGTCAGAGTTATGGGGCCTGGTTCAGCAGGGGGATCCTGACAAAGTGATCCCATTCTCCATCGCACTCATCAGTGCCCTCAACCAGGTGAGGGTTCTATTCACAGACGAATGCGGAGCCCAAGTCATTTTTAAGGCGGAGATTGATAGATACTTCACAAAATGTGTAGGAAGGAACAGCAGATGCTGGTTTACACCAAAGATAGACACAAATTGCTGGAGTAACTCAGCAGGACAGACAGCATCTCTGGATAGATCGTATGGATGACGTTTTGGGTCAAGACCCTTCTTCAGACTGAAAGTCAGGGGAGAGGGAGTCAGAGAGATATGGAAGGGTAAGGTGTGAAAATGAGAGATCAAAGGGGATAAAGGTCAATTACAATGTAGAAAAGGTCATTGTTAGCTAGGGGAAGGTGACAATGAGGCATACAAAGATACTTGTTTGGTAAGGGTGTCAAGGGTTACGGGGAGAAGGCAGGAGAATGGGGTTGAAAGAGAAAGATAGATCAGCCTCATCCATCATTGAATAGTGGAGTAGACAGGATGGGCTGAATGGCCCACTTCTGCTCCTATGACGTATGAATTTACGTTAACCTTACCGTTGGATTAGTTCTCACGTAATCCCGTTCTTTGCATTGTTTACTTTTGCCACTTTAAAATATAAATCTCTGGCACAAAAATGAACAAAACATTAAAATGACAAAACCTACCTTCAGCGGCGCTGCAGTTCTGCCACTGGCCGTGTGCGCGACTTTGGCGCCTTTGAGAGGGTTTAAAATGCGATTTTTCTTCAGACTAGTCAAATCGAATTTGAACAGATTGTTTAGTTGCTGAAGAAAAATCGCTTTGACTGCCATTTTATTAAGTTTATTAAAATTAACGCTGGTTAAGTTAATAGCAGGAGTTAATTAAAAATCATCTTCTAATGCCGTCAACGCCAACAACGGGACGGATCTCACGTAGGGGACAAGGCAAGGTACAACACGTTTATTTTTTCATATAAACTTGCTTCTTAGGATGTCTTTAATCAAAATTTCACGCAGCGAAAAGGTGACTTAGGACCCATACGAACTGGCAGTGTTTTTCCTGCCGATATGGGGTTTAAATTCACTGCAACCGCAACGTTCCAATCGATCGCGTTCCACAAAACCCCACTCGCAAGATGATTAAAATGGCCATTAATTTATGGGAATTAAACACTAAATTCCTTCCATTTAGCTCCTTAGTCATGACAAAGAGATTTAAAAATCATGTTATATTGTGAATTCTTGTGTGAATGTTATTTGGACACTTAGGCTTTTTTTAAATGTTAACCTTTTCTTAAGAAATGGATAGATGTTTAGATCTAGTAATTGAATTTTGTAATTAGCTACAATTAGGTAACTAACTAATTATATGCTGTAATTTCAGGTCATCCAAGTAAGATTGTTTCATATTTGTTTCAGAATGCTTCAATCTATAATAACTGATAATTTCATTCAGTTCTCTTAATTTTTAAGAAAGTTATGGGCTTTTGACTGTCATTGATCACAGCTTTTGTGTTAAGTCAATGGAAAAGCAATAGGGAACAAGATGCTAATTTCTGAGTATGAAAATGGCCATAACGTTTTTAATACTGAAGATATGAAAGTAAATTAGGTGTCAAATTAAACTTCTTGTTATGCTTTATCTGATGAGATAAATTGCAGACTTGATTTTTAAAATCTAAAAATGTTGTAACATTGCTACATAGAGCAAAGTTAGGCATTGACTACAGGACAATGAGTACATTAGGGAGCATGATAGGATAGAGGTGAATAATCCAGGGTGTGGAACTGGAGAGGTAGTGCATTACAATGTATGGTGCAGTACAGGTAAGTGGTATGTCCTGTGGTATAGTACAAACATGGAGTGTAGATTGTGGAATTGTATAGGACCAAAGCACATTACGGTAGAGTACCAGTTATTGTATGAGCAGCACATGAATACAAATAAGAGTATTGTACGTATTATGGCACAATTCAGAGTATTTTTTTAAGTGTATTTATTTTTGAGATCTGTATATATTATTGCTAAGGTCAGCATTTATTGTCCATCTATAATTTCTCCTGAGAGGGTGAAGGTGAGCCACCTTCTTGAACCACTGCATTTCTTCTGGTCAACATGTTCCCGCAGAACTGTTGAAGAGGGAGTTTCAGGATTCAGACGCTGCAAAGATGAAAGATCAGTGAAATATTTCCAAATGAGGATAGTGGGTCTTGCTGGGGAGTCTACAGGTTATTGTGCACTCATGCACCTGCTGCCCCGTCCTTCTTGGTAGAAGATGCCTCTGGTTTGGGAGATGCTATTGGAGGAGTCTGGATGGGTTGTCTCAGTGCATTTTGCGGATGACGCAAATTGCAGCCATGTGCATTGTAGATGTTTAGATGGGTTGCCAATCACGCAGGTTTCCTTGCCCGGAATGGTGCTGAGCTTCTTGAAAGTCATTGGAACTCACACACATGAAAGCAAGTGGAGAGTGATCCGTCACATTCCTGGTCTGACTTGTTGAGATTGGGAACGCCTTGGGGTGTCAGGAAATGAGTAACTAACTAACTAACTAACTAACTAACTAACTAACTCTTCTGTAGCTTCTGACATGTGCTTGCAGCCCTGGCATTTATATGGCTGGTCCAGTTAATGGTGAACTCCCAGCTTCCAGGACCCAGTAATGGTGATGACATTGGATATTAAGGGTAGGTGTGAGACTTTATCTTGTTAGAGATGGTCCTTGGGGATGTGAATTTGAAGAAGGGTCCCGGCCCGAATTGTTGTCAATCCATTCCCTTGACAGCACTTGACAGCTTGCTCAAAATTCCCGCAACTGCAGTTCCTTGTGTCTTTCTATCTTGGTGATAATGTTTTAGGCCACTTCTCAGCTCAAGCCTGAATGTTCATTAGTTCTTTCTGCATGCAAGCATTGGCTATGTAATTGGCTCAGGAATTGCCAATTGTACCATCATCAGCAAACTTTACCTCTGTCCTTATGACGGAAGGAAAGCTTTTCACTGTGCCTCAGTACACATGAGAATAAACTTAACCAACTAACTAACTAACTAGATTCAAGATTCAAGAGAGTTTATTGTCGTGTGTCCCAGATAGGACAATGAAATTATTTCTTTGCTTCAGCACAACAGAATATAGAAGGCATGAATACAGAACAGATCAGTGTGTCCATATACCATTGTATAAATATATACACACATGAATAAATAAAAAGATAAAGTGCAAATAAACAGATAATGGGCTATTAATGTTCAGAGTTTTGTTTGAGTTGAGTTCAACTAACTAATGGACTATGTTCAAGAAGGAACTGCAGAAAATCGAAGGTAGACAAAATTGCTGGAGAAACTCAGTGGGTATGGCAGCATCCATGGAGCGAAGGAAATAGACAGTTTGAAGAAGGGTTTCGGCCCGAAACGTTGCCTGTTTCCTTCGCTCCATAGATGCGGCCACACCCGCTGAGTTTCTCCAGCAATTTTGTCTCACTAACGGACTAACTAACTAACTACCGAAGGAAGATAATTTATGAAACAGCTGAAAATGGCTGGACACTGCCCTGAATTGCATCAATGTCCTTGAGGACATACCAACTTGACACCTTATACTTGTAGTAAATCTATAAATGAAGACCACGTCCTATAAAAGCGATCTGATTTTCCTGCCAGGCGGCGTCTCATATCTTCCAGGTGTAATGTTTCAAACATAGTTGAAATCCACATGTTTATTGTTGGTATAGGAGCGTTTTCCCAACATTTTAAAATAAGCTTTTTTCCAGTTATTAACCCATAATCAAATAGGTTCTTTTGAAACCCATTTAGTTCAGGGCTACCTTCCGTTGTTCCAAAGATAATCCATTCTGCTTTTGGTATCAGTTTTATTTTTAATAATTTTGTAAAGATTTCAAAGATTTCAGTCCAAAATTTTTGAATTTTTATACAAAAAACAAATGAATGAGCTATAGTAGCTTCTTGGGACTGGCATTTATCACAGATAAAAGTTTGGGAAAATGTTTACTTAATTCGGTTTTTTAATAGTATAATCTGTGTAAAATTTTAAATTGGATTAAATCTTACATTAATTGAACATTTGTGCACATTTAATAAATGTTCATCCCACCTCCCTTTTGAAATTTTAATAGCTATTTCTTGTTCCCCAATCTCTTTCTAATACCCTCAGTTGTTGGTATTTCTTCATTTAAAATAATATTATATAAATATGATATTAAGTTTACTGATTCGACCCTTTGTCTCCATTGCTTCATACAGTAAAATCTAATGGCATGTTGTAATAATCTTGTGTATATTTTTTCAGATAATCATATTTGAGTATATATTAGGTATGCAATAGTACAATGTGTGGTAGTGTAAAACAGTGTGATGCCGGAAATAGAATCTTAGGGGATGGGCACAGTACAGGAATACAAGATGATCCCTGGTGCAGCAGATAATTTCAGTATTGTGCCCTATAGGAACACAATGTAGTCTGAAACAGTACAGAGTATAATTTGGGGCAGCACATTATTGCTTTGCAAGATTTCAACTTGAAGGAAATATGGCAATAAATGTGAACTTGAACTTGAAGTCAGAACTCTGCCCTAAATAGAACGGCTTTTTCTTGACCTCCAAATATCTATGATTCTATATGACCACAGTGTAATGTTTAGTACAGTACACATGCTGAATGAGTATCCAGAATGAGATATGAAACAGTACAGGCATATAGGACAGTATATGCTACTGTTCAGACTATGGTATTGTACAGGACTGTGGCATTATACAGGGAGTGCAATAAAGGATGCAATACTATATATAGGCGGGAGCGTGGTACAGTAAAAGTACAGTGATGAATAACACTGGTATCGTACATTACAGGAAGTGCAACAGAAGTTATGCTTAAATATCCTTTGCATGAGCATTGCCCTATAAAACCTGAGGACTGTTTGTGGCTATAGCTCTTCTTCTTATCGAATCCACACACAAGATTAGAAGTTGTTCAGCCAGAGCTGAACACGCTTCTCGGCATCTGCATCCAATGGTGTCTGTCTTGTGCTTCTTGTGCGTGGTGGTGGAGAGATTGGTGAAAACGGGGCCGCGACGTGAACGCCCTTTCCTTGACCCCGTGGCTATAGCAGCCTGGACAAGGAGGTAACTGAACCAAACTGTTCCATGTTTTATTTTCAGTACTCCAGGCATCATGGAGAAGTCCTGCGGGATGGGATCGCCATCCGCAGTAACGTGACCTTGGCATTGGCATCCCTGAATGTCACCACGCTAGAGGAGGTGACGCAGGTCAGGCGCTGGGCTGGCACAATGTGCGGTGAGGAAACAGTATCTTCTTTCCTTGTCTTCACCGCTCAGCTAGACCAATGCTGCAGGGTTAGGTCTGACTTCCAGAGTCTTGGCACATTAGAAACTAATAATTTTGTTTTACTCATGCCCAGAAGTGGTGTCCATCCAACATTCACAATCAATCCAACACACTCGGTCTCATGACCAGCTCATGGTCATTTGCACTGTCTCATTCATTCTTTAGCACCTCTCCTCTGTTGCTGCTCTGTCTCTTTCCAATAGCCCTCCCCATCACTTGCTCTTTCTATCTCTATCCTCCAAGATGTGTGGCACTTGTTCATGGGAGATGGAAGAGCATTTGTTTATGTCCCTTTCCAGATAATTCAGCATATATAAATGGAGGTTTACACCCCACCTAGTATTGAATAACATCTTCTAAAACCACATTGCTCATTCATGAGACATGTCATGCATTAAAAGGCAGCCTCATTTAGCAAATTAAACAATTCCATTATTAGTTATTAATCACTTTGGGATGCCTTGAGACCATGAAAGGTGAAATACAAATGCAAATTATTTTCTTCTCTCTCAAACATGCCAATGGAGCTAAAAAAAAATGGTTCCACTTCCTGACTGCAGAACCAACAATCTATTTTTCATGACAACAATGACTCCTTGCATTTATATTACGTTTAAAATATTACGTTTATTATGTAAAAAATATCACAAGACATCTCACAGTAGTAGTAACGGGGTGAGATTTGAAATCTGGTCACACACTAGACATAATAAACTAAGGCCTGCTAAAGGAGAGTGTTTTCATAGAGTCGTACTGCTTGGCAATATGCCCTTTGGCCCACCGTCTCCATGCCGACCATCAACCTTTTTACACCTGCTCTAATTCATTTTATTCTTACCACATTTCCATGAAATCTCCACAGCTGCTACCATACACCAAAACATTAGCAATAATTTACAGCCAATTAATCTACCAAACTACGCTCCTTTGGGATGTGGGAATAATCAGAGCTCCCACCTGGTCCTAGGAAGAACGTGCAAACCCCAAATGCACAGCACCAGAGACGAGGATTTGAACCTGTGTCGCTAGAGTGATCTGGAGTCAGTGGGACACTTGTGAGACGTGGTAGTGAGTACGGCTGGTGATCATAAGAATGTGACTGGAATCTGAAATGCTGTGATAAAGCTGTCAAAGCTCAACGTGTAAATAAGATTTAAAAAAGGGAGCCAAGTATTGATTCCTGGGCAGCCCAGACGAGACAATGTGAATGAGAAAAGAAGTTGGTGCAAGTGATTCTATGTTCCGAACTGGACAGAACATAAGGGATTCTCGGCCACTGGCTGAAAGAGAAGTATTGGAGAAAGGTCATGCCAAAGGCCCCAAACAGGTCAAAGAGGATGAGGAACGACATTGAGCTTAAAAATATGTCCCTTTTAACATATTAGTGTACAAGAGTTGGAGAGGAAGATCTATATTCGGCATGACCATCAGGTATTCCGGAGACCTGGTGGAAGGCTCTTCTGTGGGAAAATGTCTCGGTAGAATCTTGAAAGTATTTGATTGAACTCAAAGTGCATAGAGGTTTTATACCCTTGAAGCACAAAGATAACAGCACATAATTAAAAACTGCTGAAGGAACTCAGTGGGTCAATCAACATCTGTGGAGGGAATGGATAGATGACATTTCAGATTGGGAGCCTTCTTCAAATTGACTGGAGGGATAAAGCTGGAAAAGAGAGGAAGGGCTGGAAGGTGGGGACAAAGCCTGGCAAGTGATCTGTGGATACAGGTGAATTTACAGATGGGTGGAATATGTGAGAGGGGAAAATATGGCAAAAGGGTCTCAGATGAGGAAAGATGATGTGGAATGAAATGTAAAGAGAGATGGAGGGATATGGGTGGGAAGGCAACAGCGGAGGGTAAAGAGAAGGGATAAAAGTGCAAATGTGAGACTCGGGGATGGGAGATGGGGTGGGAGATTGCAACCTTCACGTGGTCCGCCCTGTTTCGACCAATGCAATCAACCCGGCGTGCAGAATCAAGTAAGACCAAATAGAACAAGTTGTCCTACAACTTTAGGCTGTGCACGCCATACGCAAGAAGAAGAAAGGATGGGAGATGAATGTATGAAGGAGGGGAAACGAGCAGAGTGACTGAGGTGACGGGAGAGAGTTGGAGGAATGTTCTTCCCACAATGTACTTTAAAACAAAAATCATAGGTGTTGCGAGTAGTCAAAGGTTTATCATTGGATGAATTTACACTTTGTTTCTTACAGGGCTTTTCCTGACGAGTTTGTTCGGGGGCAGGGGTTAGCCGAAAGTCTGAGGATGAGCAAACAAATGATTGACATCATTGGGAAGAAGGCAGGTCAAGGGTCAGCCACACCCATAGAAGCTGGAAGAAACATCTTGAAAGTCCTAGGTACCCAGCAACTCTGTATGTCAATGTGTTCCATATTTTGTCATTGATTACTTTTTTTCACATTGTCATCACTTTAAACACTTGGCAGCATTTTATATTCCCGTATCACTCGTGTACAGATTACGTGCCCAAGAGTAAAGCGATTGTATATCGTGTGGTTCAGAATAATTATAAAGAGGTTGTGTCGCTCCTAAGGTAAACTAGTCAATAAGAGAAAGTAGTTAAGAAGGGAATTAATGGGGTGGCAAGGTGGTGTAGCAGCAAAGTTGCTGCCTTTTCCAGTGGTCCAGAGACGCGGGTTAGTAATAATAAATAATAATAAACTTTAATTACGGACGCAAGGTCCAGACAAGGAGCAACATTACAATTAAAAATGCATTGCATCTCAAATATTCATAAAATATATTTAAAATCATGGTAAATCACATAAAAACGTCATAATTTATATATTTTTAAAAAAAACCCACCAATAACTTAAGTTAAAAATCCAGAGTAAAAAAATGATCAATGTCGTACAACCAGACAACCATAATCAGTGTCTCCACAACTGGGATTCGTAGCGTGTAGTGCTAACTCTTATGTTTGTCAAGGCCACAATAAGCACATTTTTAGAGTCATTTATCCTGTAAATGAGTTGGATTCCCAGACGACAGGCACTCTACTCCGAATGGAGTTTGTATGTTCTCCCCTGTGACTGTGTGGTTTTTTTCTGGGTGCTCCGGTTTCTTCCCACACTCCAGACGTGCGGGTTTGTAGGTTAAATTTTGGCTTTGGTAAAGGTTTTGAATGTCCCTCGTATGTAGGATAGTGCTAGTGTATGGGATCGCTGGTCGGCCCGGTCTCGGAGCGGCAAAGGGACAGTTTCCACGCTGTATCTGTAAACTAAAACTAATGAGGAGGGCCCAGAATAAATACAACCAAAACTCCAGATAGATGCTGGAAATTTTAAATAAAAAACAGAAAATGTCGGAGTACTCGCAGACGTCAGGCAGCCTCTTTGAGAAGAGAATCAAAGTTAACATTATCCGTCAAATACCTTTGTCAGAATGGGCCCAATTTCAACACGATAAGAGCAAATTTGTGCTGGGAAAGTAAGATCACAAGACTGAATGTTCTTATGTTTCTGAATGCAGGTGCTGCAATGGCTGCGATAGGTTCCAGTCCGAGAAATGGTAATGCTGCCGTGAGTGGGTTTGGTCACTTTGGCCTCCATCTTCAAGCTGACCCAGCAGCCTCACCCAGTCCCTCATGCGCTCTCGTGTCCTGAATGAGGAGCTCCTGTCGCTGTCTGTCTCGGAGATTGACGTGCAAGGGAAGAGAACAGACCCTTTCAACTTGCTGTGTGCCAGGCCTGGGGACCCACTGCCACTTCCACGTCCCCCAGGCACTGTGCCGTCGGCTGTCGGAAAACCGCGAACTCGTCCAGGTCACGATGAGCCTCAGGGTTAACCCCTTCCTAACTGGCACCGTCAGCAATGGCAGCATCTCCACCCGCCTCGGATCCATGGAGTTCAGCAGCCCACAGGGCTCCCCATCCCTGTCAGCGGCCTGTCCGCGAGAGACCGCCATCCGCGTCACGTTGCCGGAGGCACAGTACCGGAGGCCACGGCGCAGTGACGAGGACCCTCGGTCCAGAGAGAACATAAACGTCACAATCCAGCCCGTGCACAGTAATCGTGCAGCCGGGCCTCCACGTCTGCCTGCAGTTCACCCTCTTGGGTACGTGGTCATTGCAAAAACATTGAAAGCAATGTCAAGGATGCCAGGAGCCCCGGCCCATTGCCAAACATTGAACTCCCATTCCCCCATTCCCCCCACACTGACCTCTCTGTCCTGGGCCTCCTCCATCGTCCAGAGTGAGGCCAAACGCAAATTGGAGGAACAGCACCTCATATTTCGCTTGGGCAGCTGACAAACCAGCAGTGTGAATGTAGATTTCTCAACTTCAAGTAACCCTAGCATTCCCTCTCTCTCTGCCCCTCCCCCCTAGTCGTCACACACTATTTTAATTGTCGTCCTGTTGAAATTCCACTGTCTGTATATGCATTATCACCTATCCCACTGCCAACAATGGGCCATGGTCATAAGTACTATCTAAAACTCTCATATCTCTATATTTTCTATTGACGTCTTGACTCCCATTCTTAAGAAGAAGGGTCCTGACCTGAAATGTCGCCTATTCCTTTTCTCCAGAGATGCCGCCTGACCCCCGCTGAGTTACTCCAGCTTTTGTGTCTGTTATATGCCCTGGCTACCTCATTTCTCTCCTGCTAACCTTCTGCCGAAGACACAAAGGAGCTTGACAGCTCAGATATTCCAGACTTAGGAACAGCTTCCCTCCCTCTGCTGTTCGAACTCCATGAACCTATCACTCTTTCTCGCACCCCATTGTTGTGGCACTGCCACATTCTCTTACTCTTATCTCTGCCTCGTTGGTTACCATTACAGTGCATTAATATTATTTTTGCATTAATCAGTTTTGTTCTACAATCCTGCCATCATTTACCTTTTTGCACCTCATTGTTGTATTTATAGAATTTACTGTATGTATGCTGCTTACTCTAGATCTTCACGTGAACAAAGAAATTTCATAGCACCCTGGTGTAAATGAACAGTGACCTGACCTGTAGGTCTGTAAAATATATAACACGACACACAATAGGTGCAAGCTAGTCTGTAGCCCTGACACTCAGTTCATGTTCAACATAATGATTCAAGGACTGTGGGTGTTTGCCAGCTTGGATTGTGTTACTGGAGTCCAATGGGCTGAAGGGTGATCTAATTTCAATTGTCAGTGCCATACAGGAAGTCTAATGTTTAAAATCGCATTCATGGAGTGTTCATCCTTATCCCTGACTGTGCTGAAATTACATTCAAGTGGACTACTTGGAGTCTTGGGATCCGATATAACCGTGATGATCATTCCCACCCGATCAGGCAGGAATAGAGGGGAGAAGTATTATGTCCAGGCTGCTGGGATTAGTTCGTTTGGCATCGTGGTTAGTGTTGACATGACGGACTAAAGGGCTTTTCAGTACTGTACTGTACTATGTTCATCCCATATCTCCACCAATGCCTACCTATATCATCTACCTTTGTAAAATCACCAGTCTTTCGTTCTTCACCAGATGAAACCCAGTGATCACCCATCACCATGATGCTTTCTGACTCGTAATCAGCTCTCGTTCACTTCAAAATTATCATCTTTGTTCAGCTTGCTACAGCTAGATCTCTCTAGATCATTCTCTCTCTCTCTCCCTCTCTCTCTCCCTCTCCCTCTCCCACTCCCTCTCCCTCTCCCCCTCACCACTCCCCCTCCCCCATCCCCCTCCCCCTCCCCCTCCCCCTCGCCACCCCCCTCCCTCCCCCTCCCCTCCCCTCCCCCTCCCCCTCCTCTCCCCTCCCTCCCCCCCTCTCCCCCTCCCCCCCCCTCCCCCTCCCCCGCCCCTCCCCCTCGTCCCCCTCCCCCTCCCCCTCGCCACTCCCCTCCCCCACCCCTCCCCCCTCTCCCCCTCCCCCCTCCCCCTCCCCCTCTCCCTCTCCGACTCCCTACTCTCTCCCCTCCCTCTCCCGCCCCCCTCTTCTCCGCACTCCCCTCTCCCTCTTCTTCCTCCCCCCCTCCCCCTCCCCCCTCTCACCTCTCCCTCCCTCCCCCAACTATCTCCCTCTCTCTCCCTCCCCCCTCTCTCTCTTCCCCACTCTCTCTCACCTCTCTCTCTCCCCTCTCTCCCCACTCACCGTCCATCATCCCTCGTCTCTCTCCCTCTCATCTCCCTCGTCCCCTACCCCTGTCCGTCCGTCTCCCCTCCCTCTCCTCTCCTCCCTCTCTCCCTCTCCCTCATCACCCTCTCTCTCCATCCCCGACTCCCCCCACTCTCCCTCCCTCCCTGCCTCCCTCTCCCCTCCCTCTCTCCCCTCTCTCTCCTCCTCTCCTCTCTCTCCTCTCACTCTCCACTCACTCTTCTCTCTCTCTCCCTCTATCTCTCCCTCTCTCTCTCTCTCTCTCTGGCTCTCCTCTCTTCTCTCTCTCCTCTCCCTCTCTCTCCCCTCTCTCCCTCCGCTCTCTCTCCCTCTCCCTCTCTCTCTCGTCCCCTCTCTGGGTGTCTCTCCCCTCTCTCTCTCTCCTGCTCTCACTCTCTCTCCTCCCCTCTCTCCCCTCCTCTCTCCTCTCCTCTCTCCCTCGCCTCTCTCACCATCACGTCCCTCCTCTCATCACCTCCTCTCTCTCCTCGCTCTCACCTCTCTCTCTCCCTCTCTCTCCTCACATCCCTCTCTCTCCTCCCACCTCTCTCTATCCTCCCATCTCCCTCTCTCTCTCCTTCTCTCTCCCTCTCCTCTCCCTCTTCACTCTCTCTCTCCCTCTCTCTCTCTCCCTCAGTCCGCTCCTCTCTCCCTCCTCACGTCTCTCCTCTCTCACCCAACTCTCTCTCTTCTCCCTCTACTCTCTCGGTCCTCTCTCTCTCATCCCTCTCCCTTCCCCCCCTACTCCCTCCCCCCCCGTCGATCATCTCGTCTCTCTCTTGATCTCTGCTGCCTAATCTGGATGTT
Organism: Okamejei kenojei; assembly: GCA_035221665.1. NCBI lineage: Eukaryota > Metazoa > Chordata > Chondrichthyes > Rajiformes > Rajidae > Okamejei > Okamejei kenojei. The sequence continues at coordinate 38,267,954 of CM069153.1, forward strand.
TCACACATCCCTGTTGGCAATGGATGCTCCCTGGAAGTGTGGATGGAATCCAAAGTCAGTGTGAGTCAGCACCTTCAGAGAGGCAGGCGATAATAGGAAAACGAAGAGGGAAGGACTGTTTCCTGGATTGTCCCATTTTTTACCCATTATCCCGCTTCAGATTGTCCACATGGAAACAACATGGCCTTCTTCGCTCGTAAATGAAGCCCAAGTCACAGTCTGATACCACTCAAATGCTCACTGTTAGCACAGGATAAAGTATCTCTCTAATTGTTTTGGAATCTCTCTTCTCTGAATCTCTCTTTATCCAGAGAGGCTTGGTTGGAGCCCAGGACCCAGTTTCTTTCATTCATGTCTAAGTTCACCATGACTCCGGTTTTAATGGACCGTGCTGACAAAATAGAAGTTGCATTTCCTTCCGACACCGGCAGTCTGCGTGTTGAGCACACATCTTCCTATCACCTGAGTGAGTACAGACCTGGCCCTTAGACTAGTTTCCTTCCTGTACCAGCGGCCATACTGGATCACATAGTCAGGACCTGCTACAAATGGCTGAAATAACAATGGCAAATGCTGTACCTGTGGACATAGAACAGTACGGGGGGGGGGGGGGGGGGGGGGGGGGGGGGGCAGCACAGGAACAGGCCCATTAGCCCGCAATTGTCTGTGCCGGACCGATGCTGTTAAACTAATCTCCTGCCTGCACATGATCTATATTCCCTCCCATTCCTGCATATCCACGGCCTATCTAAAAGTCTCTTAAACACCACAATTGTATCTGCTTCTACCAACCCCACCACCCTGGCAGTGATCCAGTCACCGACCCTCCCTCCGTGCATTCATAAAAAACTTCCCAATCACAACTCCTTCAAACTTTCCCTCCTCTGACCTTAAAGCCATGACCTCTAGTTTTTAACATTTCCACCCTACTCGCTCCCGCATAATTGTATGAATCTATCAAGGCCATCCTTTCAAACTATGACCATCCAGAGAATGCAATCCAAGATTGTCCCTCCTTATAGTTAATGCCCTCAAAACTCAGGCAGTAGTCTGACATCACACTTCTGCCTCCCTCCCAAAACGTCTACATTCTCCCCAAAATGGCTGACAGAACTGCACCCCATACTCCAAATGCAACTTAACCAAAGTTTTCTAAAGCTGCAAAATACTTTTCTTGACTCATTGCCCTGACCGATGAAGACAACAGACTCCTCTCTTTCTTTACCATTCCTGTTTAACTTGTGTCACCCACTTTCAGGGACCCATCTTCGAGCCCATCTGAAGAAGGTGTTCTGACCCAAAACATCACCCATCCACGTTTCTCCAGTGATGCTGCCTGACCATGTGAAGTTCTGAGTTACTCAGCACTATACAATGTAAAAATGATGCTGGTGGAGAGATAATGGTAATGGCGGAGTGGCAAGATGGATTCAACCGTGGCTGAATGGGAGATGTCCAGAGAGTAATGGTGGATGGCTGTTTGTCAGTTGGAAGCCGGTGACGCAGTGGGGTGCCTCAGGGATTCCTGTGTTGGCTCCAACTGGTTGTTTGTCATGTACATCAATGATCTGGAATGATGGGGTGGAAAATTGATAAGGTAAGTATGCAGATGATAACTAAGATAGGTGGTGTTTTGGATAAAGAAGTAGATTTTCAAAGTCTACAGAGAGATTTGGGCCATTTGGAATAGTGGGCTGAAAGATGGCAGATGGGAGTTTAATGCTGATAAGTGTGAAGTGCTACATCTTGGCAGGACAAATCAAATTGATGTTACAGTGGTAAATGGTAGGGAATGAGATGCTGTGGAACAGAGGGATCTAGGAATAACTGTGCATAGTTCCGCGAAGGTGGAATCGCAATGTAGATAGGGTGGTAAATAAAGCCTTTGGTGTGCTGGCCTTTATAAATCAAGCATTTGAATATAGGGATAGGGAAAGTAAATGTTAAAAATTGTACAAGCTTGGTAAGACCAATTCGGAGTATGGTGTACAATTTTGGTCGCCAAGTTATAGGAAGGATGTCAACAAAATAGAGAGAGTACAGAGGAGATTTTACTAGAATGTTGCCAGGGTTTCCAGCAACTATGTTACAAGAGAATGGTTGAACAAGTTAGGTCTTTAATCTTTGGAGCGCAGAAGGTTAAGGGGGGACATGATGAGGTCTTTAAAATGAGGAAAGGATAGACAGAAGTTGACGTGGATACGTTTTTCCCAAATTTGAAGGGTAGGGGAAAGATTCAAACAAGAGGCATGACATGAGAATTAAGGGATCAAAGAGGTTTCGGGGTAACGTGAGGGGAACTTCTTTACTCAGAGGTGGTGGCTGTGTGGAATCAGCTTCCAGCAGAAGTGTGGAGCAGATCGATTTAACATTTAAAGAGTAAAAGTGGGATAGTATATGGACGTAAGGGAAAATGGAGGGGTAAGTGGTCTGATGCAGTAGATGGGACAAGGGGATAACAAATGGTCGGGCACGGACTGGAAGGGCCGAAGGGCCTTGTTTTCCGTGCTGTAATTAGTTATATGGTTAGATGGTTAATATGGTTATAAGTCTTGATCCAACTAAGCAGAGAAATCCCTTCATTTTGCACTATAGAATAGGCCTGTGTGATGGGTGCCGTGAGAGCGTAATCTACTTTGCAAGTTCTCAAAACGCCATTTCCGGAGACCTTCGATTATTGTGATGGTAATGAGATGATGTTTGCATGTGCTTGATGGCTGGCTAAAGGACTTGAATCTTGCTTGTGTAACTCCGATGCTACCATGCTTTGGTTGTCTGGAAGATCTATGCAGTTTGTATTCTAAATGAGTGACGAGGTACTTGTGTCACAGAGCACTTCATCGGGTACACCCCTGGGCCAAAGTGCCTGAGCCGCCTAATGGTGCTTCCAGAGTTTCTCCTCTCTGCTCGGTTCTCTCTGGGATCCCCTTTTATGATTGTGCTGCCTTCTGTATGTTACAGGGTGTACACACCACCACGGGGAGCTCAGTGTCACCATCTCCAGCACATTCTCCTCCCTCCAGTAGCAGTTTTCTGTCATCGTGTACACATCGCATGTCATACTTTGACCTCCAGAGCCTGAGTGGAGGACTGACGGCATCTTTACCCACACGCTGGACCAGGCCAGAGGAAGCAGTGTGTCTCACGCAACCACTCACTGTGTTGGAGCAAGCCTCTTTGTCTATCCGGGCTCCGTGCAGTTTCTGCCTCCTGTACGATTATGGTTCAGGGGCGGGACTTTCTTTTCTTTTAATCTTTTTATTAGCTTTTTTTCAAAATCAAAAACTAAACAAAAAGATTAATGATAAACGTAACAAAGATATTGACACAAGGGATCAGGATTAACATTAATAACAGGTATAACCTAAATATGAGGTCCAGTATCAAAATACATATTGATATAGACCTCCGGTCTCAATGGTAAATATAGTTTAAATGTTAAAAAGAAACATATATATATTTAAAAAAACAAGAATATAAAAAGAAAAACAAGATAAAAAAGGAAGAAACAATAACTCCCCTAAACTAGAAAAAAAAAAGCAAAACAGAATCTGAGCTGAGAATTTCAACAATTTAAGTCCCTGTTGCAATAAGTCCGTTCCAACCACACCACCACCTTATGGAGGTAAAATAATTTTTGTAACGGTTGGAGGGGGAACCATTTTATGTTGTGTGAAAATGTTGAATAAATTCTTCCCCAACCGTTATCAAATTTTAACCAAGGGGGTGATCTTTTAACATCAAAACTCCACAGCATCACGCTATAACACAACAGGCCCCCTAACAAATGTTGTTATTCACCGA